>VMDO01003870.1:0-20195 GCA_007922755.1 Pedetes capensis
TTTAACTTTTTGAGACAGGGTCCCACTAAGTTATGCAGACTGTGTCTTGTCTTGAACTTGTGATCCTCCTGCCTCCACCTCCCAAGCCACTGGGATTACAGGCGTGCGCCACCCCGCCCAGCTTTCCTGCTGCCTTCTTTAAAATGCTGGTTTCCTCTCAAATTTGCTCCTTACCCCTCACCTGCAGGCCAGCTCTGCCCACTCTCACTTCAAGCTCTGTCTCCAGAGACCACAGTGGTCTAGAACTCTGCCTCCCATGTGACCTTTGAGGGAGCATGAGGACATGGGCAGGCTTCCACGCAACACATGGAGAGATGCTTCCAGTGCACCCACCCAGCCCCACCCCATGCGCCTGGCTGGGGGACGCAGCCAGGATCCTTCACTCATCCCACACAGAAACAAGAGACAGGGTGCTTCAGGGAGAAGCGGCCGTGACATGGGGAATGCCATTCTGGGTTACAGCTGGGACTCCATACTTACAGAAGAGTGGGCTGGGACATTGTTGTGAGACACCCTTCTTCTCTGTTGAGAGAGAGAAAACTTGAATGACAATATTGAATGTGATGTTTTATTAATCACACATTTGAGCAGAGTTCCCTTCATTTTGTTTCATATCTGCTTTTGTGGGCTTTTCTAACTAGAAAGTGAAAACACATTAAGTTATATGTCAGTGACAGTTTGACTCAATGCAATTTCCATTCCCAAGGTGCACATTGGCAGGGATACCGGCCCTCCTTTCTGAGCTAAGCTGGGAGAACTCCCCGGATGTTGGTACTTGGAGGAGGCTTCAGGGATCTTTCTATAAAGCAGAAAGTGCCACCCCATCCGGGAGGAGCTACAGGGAGGATCAGCCTGCTGACTCAACCTCCAAGTCCCCCAGCGGCCACAGAGCACAGAAGTACCCCTGAGTACACTGCCACTGCCTCCTGCCACTGTCCTAGGAGCATAGCCTGAAGGGAAAGTGTGGCCAAGGGCCCCAGGGCTGCAGCACATCTTCCTGAAGGTAAGTGCCCTTGCACATCCTCCTGAACCCCTAGAGTTTGCATTGACCTTGGACATCTGGGGGATGACTCAGCTTCCTTCCAACCTGCAACACTGACTGCATCGCCATTTACCTCCCGCCTGGAGCAGAGAGGCCAGAGACCCCACGCGGTGTGGTCCAAGGCCTAATGACTGCAGAAGTGTCAATGGTACTGTTCTGGTCTGAGTGGCCTAGAATCCCCTTCCCCATGCCATCAGTCTCAGGAAAGACAATGGGGACACAATCCTTGGGGTCTGTTGTTTTGGCCTCCTTTGCACCCCTGCCTTTGACCAACCACATCATGTGGCACTTAGTAGTTGCTCTGCAGTTGTTCACTAAATGGACACATTAGTGCATGAATGAATGAACACTCTTGTCACTCAGGAGAAGAGATTCCTTAGCAGCCACTAAATGATCCTCTTAGACTTTGATATTTTACTATCCTGTAGCATCTTTTTTTTTTTTTTTTTTTTTTTCTGGTACTGGGGGTTAAACCCAGGGTCTCACGCCTGCATGCTCTGCAAGTGCTGGACCACTGAGCTGCACCCCCCAGCCCATTTTGTTACTTTTTGAGACAGGGTCTCGCTAAGTCACGCAGACTGCGTCTGGTCTCAAACTTGCAATCCTCCTGACTCCGCCTCCCAAGCCGCTGGGATTACAGGCGTGTACCACTGCGCCTGGCTTTCCTGCAGCATCGTAGCCATCAACAGGGCTGGCAGGAAACTTAAGAACAGGGAAGCTGCAACAGCAGCACCTGCCACATGGTACAGAGAGGGACCCCAGCATCGGAAGCCAAGGGCTGGGGAAGGAAGGCCCTCTGGAGAGGCCCTGTGAGAACTGAGGTGGTCCCATCTCTAGAGCTGTGATCCCAGAGCGAACAGAGAGAGGAAGAGCCCATGATGAAGGGATGACGGGTGGCCAGCTCAATTGATGTGTCCAGACTGAGCTACCCTTGGCTCTCTGGGCCTGGGAAGACATGCTTGGTCTTAAGAGAGAGACCAAATAATGGTGTTTCTGCAGGAAACCCAGTGGACACAGAACCTGGTCACTGAGTCTTTAGTCATGAAGCCAGCTAGCCTCAGAAGCGAGCTTTGTTTAGACCGTGACCTGTGTGTGTGGTAAAGATACCAAGGTCACTTACGTCAGAGGATAGGGAAATGGAGGTTCTCCACCGGTTCTCTCTTACACTCAGCTACAGAGAGGCCATGGAAGACATCAACGGTCTCACCACCTTCCATAGAATCCACACTGACATGAAACTGCTGGTCCTAGAACGCCACAGACTACTTCCACAGAGGCAGAATCCACCCTCGTGGATGGAGGTGGGGTGTGCACTGTCCTTCTGGGGGGGCCAAAGGGCCTGCCCACAAAGGAAAAGATTTCCCACACTGGCAGCTGTACTGCACTTTGGATTACTATAACAAAATGCCTGCAGGCAGACCACTGTGGCGTCTAATCCCGTCAGATTTCAGAAGCTAAGTAAGGTTGGGTTTGGTTGGTACTTGGGTGGGAGACCGTCTGGGAACACCAGGTGCTGTAGGCTTGGGAGAAGGACCCGGCAACCCACTCTCCCCACCCCCACCCCACAAAAATACCAATCAGACGTTGAAAACCCTATGAATAGCAAAGAAGCACTGACCATCCTGTTGTGCCTGTTGTATGTAGAGTCTCTATGAGTCAGACAGTGACTCGAAGGCACTAAACAACAATAACAACAACAACAACAACAAAATACCTGAGATGGATTCCTATAGAAAAGATATTTGTTTAGCTCACAGATCTGGGAGGTTAAGGGCCCACATGTGATGATGGCCTTCTTGCTGGCAGGGTCTTAGGTGACACAGGACATCACATACCAAGAGACAGGCAGCATACCTATGTCTATATCCTCTGGTCTCTAAACCTCTTCTCATAAAGCCACTGATATTCAACCACAAGCACTCCACCCTAATGACCTATCTAATCCTAATTATCTCCCAAGACCTCATCTCTAAGCACTGTAGTTGGATTAAATTTATACCCTCTTCATAGCTCACAAGGAGCTGGGATTGAGCTCAGTTGGTAGAGTGCTGCACTGCAGTCTCTGAGGTCCCAAGTTCAATTCCAGCACCACAAAAATGGGAGAAGGACCTGGCAATCTACTCCCAAGGCAATCCCAGAACAGTCAGCCATTGAAAACCCTACAAGGGTCACTATGAGTCGGATACTGACTTGACGGCACCTAACAACAACAACATAGCTCACAATGGGGACTAAACTTCAACACATAAATGATTGAGGATCCCCCTCAAACCACATCCAAATCCAACAATAGCCTCGCAGAGTACTCCTGCAGCCAGTCACTATATTCTTAAGTATTTCAGAAAGGAAAACAAATTCCCTTGGAGAACAGCATGCCCTTGTGCAGATGTATGCGGTCAAGAAAAGACAGAACACAAAGGGAGAGAAGGAGTTTTTTGTGGTTTGCTGCCTTGAGTGACATGCATTCCCAGAGGAATTTTACCATAGGTCATCTGGAGTGACCAGGATGTTCCTAGAGAAATTTTTGCTCGCATATCATTAGAGGCAGAATCCTGAGAAAATACTGAAAAATAATCGGTATTTACACTGAGGTTGGGGCTGGGATTTAGCTCAGTTGGTAGAGCACTGCACTGCAGTCTCTGAGGTTCCGAGTTCGATTCTCAGCACCGCAAAAATGGGAGAAGGGCCTGGCAATCCACTCCCAAGGCAATCCCGAAATAGCCATTGAAAACCCTATGAGGGTCACTATGAGTCGGATACCAACTCAATGGCACCTAACAACAACAAACACTGAGGTTACAAAAGCAATTGCTAAATGTTTTGTGTGTTTCAAAATCGTGCTGCTTTTCCAATTCCTGTCCCGTCTTTTATATTTAAATTTAAAACAATATGACATTCACCCAGGTGTGCTGACTCATGTCTGTAATCCCAGCAACAGGGGAGGCAGAGGCAGGAAGATTGCAGGTTCAAGACCAGAGGCAGCCTGTAAAATTTAGTGAGACCCTGGCTCAAGTTGAAAAATAAAAAATGGGCTGGGGGTGCCGGCCAGTGGTAGGGCGCTTGCAGTGTGTCCCAGGTTCAACCTCCAAGTATCACCAAAAACAACCCAATATGGGACTCAGATCTTTTCTTAACACACATACGAGGTCAGTTCCGCCCTATGTGTTTTAAGAATTGCTCTAACCACTATCTCATATGTTTTAAGGCTCAAAGAAGTTCTGGCCTTTTACCTAAGTTGTATAAAGTTTGAAAGTAGTAACCATGATAGTACATCATTATAAACCAATTTTATCATGATTGTTGTTGTTGTTGTCAGGTGCCGTCGAGTCGGTATTCGACTCATAGTGACCCTCTGTACAACAGGGGAAACACTATTGTCAGTGCTTCTCTGCTGTTCATAGGGTTTTCAATGGCAGATTGATTTTTTTTTGGGGGGGAGGGGGTTGCCAGGTCCTTCTCCCAAGCCTACAGCACCTGGTGTTCCCAGGCAGTCTCCCATCCAGGTACTAACCAGCCCCACCCTGCTTAGCTTCTGAGATCTGACGGGATCAGATTCCACAGGGCTGCAGGCTTATCATGATTGGTCAATTAAAAAACTCTAAGGCTATAGATATAGAAAATGAATAGTTTGATAGAGGAGCCACTGGCAGGGCATGGCATAATCACCTTTCTCCTTTTTCTGGGTGGGCTTGGTAGATGTTCTTTCTGAAAGACAGAAGAGATGAGTGATATGAGAGGTCCTTGTTTCTATTTTGTGAGCTTAGCATTATTGACAGCCTTCCAGATATTTCTACCTGGATGTCCCACTGTCAGCTGAAATGCAAGGTGTCTTCATGGAGATTACTGATCATGTTTTTCCACTGTTAGTGATTAAAGCCATTGGACTCTGTCTGTGACTCCGACAATCAGCCCAGGAAATGCATTGAGCTTCATCGCTCACGACTTCTTGACACATTGAGGAGTAGATTTCCATGCCCTCCTTTCTCCGCCTGTAGAATGCCCCATTCTGCACGTGTACTTGTCAGAATGGTTCTCCTTTAAGAACCAGCTCAGGACAAACCATTCTGTGAAGCTGTCCTGAACCTCAAAGCCAGAAATGACCGTCCCACCCTCAAGCCACTGCATCTCTCCCTGCGGGCGCCTCCCAGGACAGCAGCAGCACACTGGAGGCCTGCTATGAATGTGCAGCCTTATCCTGCCTCCAGACTCACACCTGGACCTCCCTCCTGGCTTTAGATGTGGCTCAACAAATACTGGATGAGCATAAGGAACGGGCATGTGGGTTGAGTGACAAAAAGAGCACTGTATTCTAAGCCAAAAGAAATGCTTCCATCTGCAACAGACACCTAACCCTGCTTCTCCCTATCAGTGGGTTGATGTGAAAAGCAAAGGAATTATTTTAAAAGGTAATTTATTATTTTAAAAGGTAATTTACTTTAAATGTAACTTACAATTTTTAAGAATAAATTCGAGTTGGCTTACCAAAATAAACATTGTTGGAATATTCCATAACTCAGGCACTGCCCAAATGGATGGATTACATTCAGATGGGTAATTGTATGATATTACTTTTAACAGTGCTCCCAACCAATTAAGTTATGTTCATGTGAGAAGATTTCACAGGAAATTCATGGCACAGTCAAAGCCATTTTACTGTCCTACCTTCAACAGGTTATGCACTCAGAGAATTAAGTCGGACTATAAACCAGACTAGATAAGGGCTGAGTGGCCCTTTAATAATAGCATGCAGTGTGACCTGGGCAGAGGGAATTATGGAGGTTTTCTGTACACAGAAATTCTGCAAAAGCTTGTTGTGGGTGGATCATGACAGCCAGTCCTTGACTGAAGCTATGTGTCACACAGAAGCAGCTTCTACTCCACCATCTTGCCCTGGAAGGCATTTGTCACCAGAATACCTGTATCAGGTACTTCAGGGGCCATCCGTGGCAGCGCACGCTTAGCTTCCAGTTCTTGGAGGCTGCATAGTTTCCTGCGACTTCAAATTCCCTCAGCGTGAACCACCTTCCGTCCTCGCTCTGAATACACTTCTTCAAGATGCCTGGGAGAACAAGACAAGCTGAGACCCCGACTAGGAAAGCGCCTGGCCTTGGCTCCCGTCACCTGGGCTCTGGGGCTCAGTTAGGCTCAGGATCAGTCTGGGGGGAAGTGTGTGTTTCACTCTCAGACATCAGGGGACCCACGGCCAGCCTGAAAGGCAAGGGGAGAGAGGCCTCCCTGCCGTGTGTGTTGGTCTGCTTGACTTTCATGCAGTGAGAAGAAGAAGAATCACCATCAAAATTCCCCCCTGAAAGTGTTTCACTGTATTTAAAGAGAAGAGCCTGCAGCTATAGCCCTGTGGCAGCCGATCCCGTCAGATCTCGGAAGCTAAGCAGGGTCAGGCCTGGTTAGTACCTGGATGAGAGACTGCCTGGGAACACCAGAAGCTGTAGGCTTGGGAGAAGGACCTGGCAACCCCCTCCCAAAATCAATCTGCCATTGAAAACCCTATGAACAGCAGAGAAGCACTGACAATAGTGTTTCCCCTGTTGTACAGAGGGTCGCTATGAGTCGGATACCGACTCGACGGCACCTAACAACAACAAAGAGAAGAAGTGTGGACGGCCTTAAATAATGAGCAGGATTCATTCTCCTTTCCCACTGCCTTGGATACAGTCAGCCTGCGATTCAGAGAGGCAGACAAGGCACAAAGCCTCCTGCCAGGCTCCTGTGAGCCCAGATGGCCATGCGGAAGCTGTCCCTACAGCCATATCTTCCCTCGCTTGTACAACATCTGCTTTATCGTATATAGCTTCATTCCTTCAGCTAATGACAATCGGTTATTTGTTATATTTTTAACTCAGGGCACTTTGATGTTAAGAGTAATTAAGGAAATGTCTAGATGGAAAAGTTAAATTCTACAATAGGTGCTAGAGTCATGAGGTCAATATTTGCACTTGTTGTTCTCAAACAATTATTTTTAGGAGGAAGTATCCATCATGATAGATGTTATTTGGTACTGTAATTTAGCAATTTGTAAAATATTTTATGTCTATCATATGTCATTATATTTTACAGAGTATTTTATATTTATTATCTCATTTTTACCTCATAATCAATCATATGATGAGGAAAATGTTGTTGTTGTTGTTGCTAGATGCCGTTGAGTCGGTATCCGACTCATAGCGACCCTCATAGGGTTTTCAATGGCTGTTTCAGGATTGCCTTGGGAGTGGATTGCCAGGTCCTTCTCCCATTTTTGTGGTGCTGGGAATTGAACTCGGGACCTCAGAGACTGCAGTGCAGCACTCTACCAACTGAGCTAAATCCCAGCCCGAGGAAAGTGTTATTATTCTCTTTCTGTAGAGGAGGAAGTTTAGGGTCAGAGGGTCTGAGTACCTTGCCGCAGATGACACAGATACCGGCTGCTATAGTTAACATATGGTTTGAGTGTGCTCTCTAAAGGTTCATCTATTGAAGGCTTAGTCTCTAAGGTGGCAATGTAAAAGGTGGTTTGACCTTTAAGAGGCAGACCTAATAAAGGAGGAGAACCTTCGATCAATGAGGGCACTGAGCTCGGAGTGACTACGATAGATTTCACGAGACCCCTGTCTTTGGTTCCTGTGTGTGGTGTGATCTCTTTCTCCCACACTGCTTTTGCCAAGATGCCCTCTGACATCAGTCCCTCACCAAAGGCCATACACAAGAGGATTCCCAACTTCGGACTTTCAACGTCCAAAACTGTGAGCTAACTAAACTTCTTTTCTTTGTCATATAGCCTGCTGTGGATAATTCATTATAGTAATAAAAATAGCTAATAAACTATAGGTGTATCTGAAACTTGAGTTGAGGTCTTCCTACTAATTCTAAATCCTATGCTCTTTCCCTTTAGCTTAAGGTTAAACAAGGAATGGGCCTGTGATGGTTGGTATCAAAATTCTCAGACATATAGATAGATAGATAGATAGATTCTTCCTAAGTATTGAAGTGCTTGCCCTTGTATCGGGAGCTAGATAGGCATCCTGTGGGCCTTCTCCATGGAGAAAGGGGAGGTAGGCTGGTAGGCTAGTGTTTTATGAATTTTAGATGTGAATTCCATCATTACTATAGCCTGTCTATGATGCTACACAGCAAAGAGTTAAACATAGTAGGCCTGAGATTATCCTTAGATGGCCTTACGTGCAAGGCTGGCCCTTGGCTGGCATCTGAGAATTTGGATTTGGGTAGCTAGAGTTCCACCATTCCCGGAACCAATGAGTGGCTTATTGCACCTAAACCTTTTGTACAAATGATATGGTATATGCAGAACACCTGATTTCCTCTGGGGAATCTGGATTTAGTGTTTGCTAGGCAAAGGGTGGGGCTGGGATTTAGCTCAGTTGGTAGAGCTCTGCGTTGCAGCCTCTGAGGTCCCGAGTTCAATTCTCAGCACCACAAAAACAGGAGAAGGACCTGGCAATCCACTCCCAAGGCAATCCCGAAACAGTCAGCCATTGAAAACCCTATGAGGGTCGCTATGAATCAGATACCGACTCGAGGGCACCTAACAACAACAACAGGCAGAGGACACCTGTGTAACTCAGCTCCGGTAAACACCCTGGGATCGTGGGCTCACACCAGCTTCTCTGGTACGAAACATGTCACCCGTGTCCTCACGGTTTGTTGCTGGGGAGACTCAGTGCCCCCGTGTGACTCCCTGCGAGCGCTCTCAAAGGCTTGGCCCTGCCTTCCTCTGCACTGTGCCCCGGTGACGATACGGGTGCTGACTCTGCTATGCACTCTTTCACTTTCATAAACCCCGGGGGCCAGTGTGCCTGGGCCCTGAGTCCTAGGAGTCCCCTGGGTGAGTCACCAAAGCTGGGCCCTGGCTGGGAGACCCCAACACAGGTGTCTCCTCCTGAGCAGTGCCCTGTTCCCATGGGTGCTTCCAACTGAACACCCTAGAAGACCACGAAACTCACCTTGCTTGTATCTCTCCTTATACAGGGTCCCTTGCACATGGCCACAGGTCACAGGAAGTTCAGGAAGGTCAAAATCCACATCTTTTTCTCTGGGAATTCTTGGACCTGCATGGAAATATTTTTTTCATCCTACCTTACACTAAGGGTTGGGATTTAGCTCAGTTGGCAGAGCGCTGTGCTGCAGTCTCTGAGGTCCCAGCACCGCAAAAATGGCAGAGTTCAATTCCCAGCACCGCAAAAATGGCAGAAGGCCCTGGCAATCCACTCCCAAGGCAATCCCAAAACAGTCAGCCATTGAAAACCCTATGAGGGTCGCTATGAGTTGGATACCGACTTGACAGCACCTAACAACAACAACAACCTTACACTAAAACTGTGCACTGCCTCTCCTCACCCATCTTCAGATCCTTTCTCATAACTTACAATGCATTATATTTTCCCACGAACTAGGTACATTTCCAGTCTTTCCTTTTTGGCAGACTGGATGGCCACAGAGGATATCATCCTCCCGTCCCACCCTCTTAGCTCCTGCCCAAAGCCTAGTGTGGCAGGATCTGAGCTCCCAAGCATGTTGGCCATGAGCACCCCCTACACAGTGACTTTCCTCCTGATGTTCTGAAGAGACATTTCTAGTCACATGGTGGGTTTGAGGTTCTGTAGATGGAGAAAATTACTCTGAAGTTTAGTCTCCCCATTTGAGGTATCAGGAGGGGAATAGAGGAGGATGGCTGGGGGCACGTAATAGGGTGGTGTCCTGTTGTTGTTGTTAAGTGCCGTCAAGTCCAACTCATAGCGACCCTATGTACAGCAGATCGAAACACTTGCCCATTCTGTGCCAGGCAAACAATCTTATTTATGTTTAAGCCCATTGTTGCAGACACTGTGTCAATCTATCTGGTGGAGGGTTTTACAGTTGTTTCTCCTCATTTTGAGTAGTGCCACATCAGCAAATGGAGGCCCCTGGGGCTTTACTCCATTTCCGTCATCACAGTAGACTCTACTTTGAGGAGGCAACTCTTCCCCAGTAGTCTTTTGAGTGCCTTCCACCCTGAGGGGCTCATTTTCTGGCACTACATCTGACAGTGTTTCTTTGCTATCCATAGGGTTTTCAATGGCTAGCTATTTCCGGAGTGGTTTGCCAGGTCCTACTCCCTAGTCTGTCTTAGTCTAGAAGCTCAGCTGAAAACCTGCCCACCATGGGTAACCTTGCTCATATCTGAGTTACCAGTGGCATAGCTCTCAGCCTCATCACAACACACAAGCCCCCACAGTGCAGCAAACTGACAGACGTGTGGGGGGTGTCCTGTTAGATCATTTAAAATTTATTAATCCCTTCTTTTTACCTGATTTTCTGAGTCTTTTCAAAGGTCTAGTGTTGACATTTTTTCTCCCTGAGAAAGGTGAAAAACAACATAAATATCTCTTGCATTGCAAAATGGTAGTGTTTTACAATGGCAACCATTTCACTATAACTTTTCAGGAGTCTTTCTAGTACTTACAGAAAAATATCAAATGCCTACGTCAGAAATTAGGGGCTGAGGGTGTGGCTCCATGGTAGAGCACTTCCTAGCATGTCATTTGTAGCAAAATGGATGGATCCCCAGCACCACAAAATAAAATAAAATTAAATTAAAATTGAAATTAAATAAAAAGCTAAAAGAAAGGGAAAAAAAGAAAGAACTGATTCATCACTCAGTATCTAGTATACAGAATAAGAATTTACATGTTTAGTCATTAAAAGTCCGTTAATCACTTCTTTTTACCTCTTTTTATGACTTTTTTCAAATGACTAGCGTTGAATATTTTTCTCCCTGTGGGAAAGATGAAAAACAACATATAAATTAATATCTCATTTATAACATTGTATTTAAAAAGTTGTTTTATAAAGCACCATTTAAAGGTAACTTTGAAGGAGTATGTCTAGACTTAAAGAAAAATATCAAATGTCTAAGTCAGAAGTCAGTGGCTAATGGTGTGGCTCAGTGGTAGAGTGCTTGCCTATCATACCCAAGACCCTGAATATAATCCCCAGTACTGCTAAAAAGAAAAAAAAAGAAGAGAAAAAGAGAAAGTCATATGTCATGGCATAGGCCTGTAATCCCACTTCCCTGAGAGGCTGACGCAGCAGGATTGTGAGTTCAAGGCCAGAGGCAACTTGAGCAATTTAGTGAAACCCTGTCTCAAAATAAAAACTAAAAAAGGAGTTAGGGGTATGGCTCAGTGGCAAAGCTCTAGTTTAGCATGTTTGAGGCCCTGGATTTAATCTACTGGTACCACAAACAATAACAACAACAATAATAAGTCAGAAACTTTTTCTGTAAAAGGACAAGGTAGAAAATATTTAAGGTCTATGGCCTATCATCAACCCTGCAACCACAGACTATATATAAATGAAAGAATGTGGCTGTGTTCCAACAAAGCTTTATTTACAAATAGTTGGCAAGCTGTGGGCTATAGTTTGCTGGCCACTGGTCCACCCTTAGTTATAAAGATGATGCTTAACAGAGATTCATCCTACATTTCTTTATCAATGCCAGTAAATCATTCCAAATATATTTGAAATGGTGTTTTATGTATTTCTGAAACAACAGGGTAAGAACCACAGTGAAGGTGGATACATGTAGAATGCTTATTTTGTGTCAGGAACTATTTTTTTTATGAATGTAACAACTTTTATTAAGCTTTTTCATTAAAAGTTTGAATTAAGGGAACAACATCTGGATTTTGCTGTGAATATAAAACTTTTTTCTCTCTTTTTTCTTTGTTTTTTCCCTTTGTTAATAAATGATGATGGGGTGCAGATCAATACAGCACTGCCTTTCTCCATTATGCCTCCTTTACATCACTTCTGGCAACACTTTCATCAACCCACAAAGTCTATGGAGCCTCATGGCTGATATGTAGGAAAACTCAAATGCTTATTTGGGTTATAGTCCTCTATTTTTCCAATGTACTCATGAAGCTGTACTATTTATATTGAGATAGGCCTTTCCCCACTCATCCCTCCACAACCCCATCCTATCTTCCCCAATCTTAGCTTCCCTCTGCTAGTTCACTCCCTCCTTCTTTCTACTCTTTATATTGTCCCTTCTTCTCTAATTGTGCATTTTTTATATATCAATTTGTGTATAGTATTTTTCTTCCTTTAAGAAGGAAGGTTTACAAAACACCATTTAAAGGTAACTTTGAGGCGTATGTCTAGACTTAAAGAAAAATATCAAATATCTAGGTCAGAAGTCAGTGGCTAATGGTGTGGCTCAGTGGTAGAGCCACTGAGCTCCCACATGAGTGAGAACATATGGTATTTCTCCTTTTGAGCTTGTGTTCGTTTGCTTAAGATGATGTTCTCCAGTTCCATCCGTTTTGCTACAAATGACATTATTTCATTTTTTTTATTGCTGGATAGTATTCCATTGTGTATATGTACTATAGTTTTTTTTTTTTAATCCATTCTTCTGTTGATGGGCACCTTGCTTGGCTCCATATCCTTGCTATTGTGAAAAGTGCTACATTGAACATGGAGATGCAGGTGTCTCTGTGGTATGATGACTCGTCTCTCTGTGGGTACTTTCCCAGTAGTGGTATAGCTGGGTCATATGGCAGTTCTATTTTTAGCTTTCTGAGGTATCTCCATATTGATTTCCAAAGTGGTTGAACAAATTTACAGTCCCACCAACAGTGTAAGAGTATTCCTTTTTCTCCACAACCTCATCAGCATTTGTTATTATCTGTTTTGTGATCTTGGCTATTCTTACTGGAGTTGGGTGGAATCTCAGAGTTGTTTTGATGTGCATTTCCCTAATGGCTAGGGATATTGAGCATTTTTTCATGTGCTTTGTGGCCTTATGAACTTCTTCATTTGAGAACTGTTTGTTCACAGAACTATTCTTAAGACCTCTATTAATTTACTTAATCTTTAGAACAAATCTATTGAATTAATATTACCTTCATTTTACAGATGAGGAAATTGATTCTCACAGTTAAAAGAAAAATACAAGTTCAATAAAGGATTAAAGATTTCCTTTGGGAAAGAAACAGATAAAAGGCAGCAATCTGAGTTCTCAAAAGAAACCTCATGGTAGACTACCCATTAGACAGCTACCAACAGCCTAAACTTGAAAGAAGATTTTTCTACTGCAAATGATTGAGCAAATTGGCAAGGACTTCAAAACTAACCCAATGAATGCTACTCGTGGGAAATCTATAGAAATTCATACCCAGGATCAAAGAATTATAGAGTAAAAGATAGCACAAAGAATTTATTTAAAAGATATCTCAGAAGAGTGAATATCTGATTATGTGTTGATTGGGTATGTCAAAGAAAGAAAGAAAAAAGGAAGGAAGGGAGGAAGGAAGAAAGGAAGGAGAATGGAAGGAAGGAAGGAGAATGGAAGGAAGGAAGGAAAGAAGGAGAGAGAAAGTAAGAAAGGAAAAAAGGAAGACAGGAAGGAAGGAAGGAAGGGAGGGAGGGAGGAAGGAAGAAAAGAAAGAGAATGAAAGGAAGGAAGGAGAATGGAAGGAAGGAAGGAAAGAAGGAGAGAGAGAGTAAGAAAGGAAAGAAGGAAGGAAGGAAGGAAGAAAAGGGTGAGTCATTCCATATGCATGTTCAGGTCTGCATAATTCAAATCTGATTGTTGAAATCAGGGACTCAAGCAGCCAATTCTTCCTTTCTAAAAGTCTATTCCCATCATTCTATAGGATGGGATGTAATCTTTCCTTCAATTAAGAGCTAAGGAAGCATTGAGGTTGAAGATATTTCATTTTCTGGACCTTTGCCATAACAGTTACACGGTGCCTTTAAAAATAATAGCCAAATAAAAATGGCCCCATGGGACCTTTCCTTTATTTTTATTAAAATCCAACAAAATAAATCAGATGATATGATTATATACCCCCAAATCTCCAAAGAAGCAATTAATAATAAAATAATAATAAAATAAATAATAAATAATAAAAATAGAGGACTATAACCCAAATAAGCATTTGAGTTTTCCTACATATCAAGATTGCTAATACATGCCCACAGAAAACATAGTTGTCTTAAATAATTAAGCACGGATTTAAAAATGACACCAGTGAATTAAATATCTGCCTCAGAAAGTTAGAAATCCAACAAAATAAATCAGATGATATGATTATATACCCCCAAATCTCCAAAGAAGCAATTAATAATAAACTATCTCAGGAAGAATCACGTCCAAAGATCAAGCATGTTTTAGCGCACAAGGTGAGCAACAAAGGTGGGATTTGGCAGGAAGACCAGGACCACACCAAGCTCAAAGCAATGAATGCTCCCATTTTTTCTTACCTCTTTGGGGATGGTTTACTATAGATATCTGTCTTCTCCTTTTTCCTTCAAACAGAAAAGAAAGAAAATCATCCTTTAGAACCATAAACAGTGATTTAGAAGCTTCATATACCAAGAGCCTTCTAGTATTTTATTATTAAGTCTTCTAGTATTTTATTTTTAAGTCTTCATTCCACTCCACTTCCTACTTCATTCCACCACAGCTAGAAACACTCTTTTTGACTGCCATCACATAGAGGACTATAACCACAAAAAAAAAAAAAAAAAAAACCCTACACTTACACAATGCCGATTGTTGACACTATACTTCCACATATTCACATGAGGTTACCTCATTCACAGTAAAGGAAATTTAAAAAGTTGCTGAAGTCAGGCAGAAGCTGACAGCAGGTGTGTCAAGAAGGTTAAACAATAGTTGTTTTGTTGTTAGGTGCCGTTGAGTTGAGTCTGACTCATGCGACCCTCATAGGGTTTTCAATGGCTGTTTCGAGATTGCCTTGGGAGTGGATTGCCAGGTCCTTCTCCCATTTTGTGGTGCTGGGAATCAAACTCGGGACCTCAGAGACTGCAGCGCAGCGCTCTACCAACTGAGTTAAATCCCAGCTAAACAATAGTAGATCTCAGAAATCCCCAGTCCACCTCCTGGAACTTAGAATCATCCCTGGAAAAACTGTAGCTAAGCGTCACGCTTATAATAGCAGAAGTTAAGAAAGAAATAGAGGACAAGTTATCCCATCATTTGATTATGAAGTCAAACATAGAAGGAGAATAAAGGGGATTAGAGAATTCAGAAATTAAAATGAAGGGCATAGACTGTAGAAATAACAAAAGGAAAAAAGGAAGTTCCAAAAAATTAGGGAGAAAAGAGTGACTAGAAGGCAGTGAATAAATCATTGAAGTTCTTGAAGAAAAAAATTAAAGTAACAGGAAACACTTGAAGACAAAGTCAAGAAAAATTCATGAAACTATCACATACAATGGAACATGCATATCAAAGTACATGTATTTTCACCCTGTAACAGAAATATTTACTCAGAACGATCAATTCTGAGATATATTTCAGCAAATGTACTGAAAGAGCTAAATGGGCTGCCCAGGCAAAAACATCAAGGAAAACGATTTTATTGGCCATAGAACTTCACACAGCAACATTTTAAAGAATGAGCAAATTATTTTTCAGGCCTAAGTAACACAATTTTGAACAAGGAAATTCTGAGACCATTGTTCCTATGCATCCTTTTGAGAAAATTATTAGAGGTGACATTTCACTGTGCCAACGAGGGCTGGAAGACTCTTGACAAAGGGGTTAAAATAAAATTGAGGAGTGAGCCAAGCTGGGTATGGTGGCACATGCTTGTAATCACAGCACTGGGGAGGCAGAGACAGGAGGATTATGAGTTCAAGGCCAGCGGGGGCTACACATGGAATTCTGAGCCAGCGTGGGCAATTTAGTGAAACCCAGTCTCAAAAATAAAAAGCAAAACAAACAAGTGAGGAGGAGGGTGATGGATGAGAATGTTTTCCTCTGATAATGTAGAAATTCTATGAAAAAAAGTGAGAGAAGGTAGAACTATGGGTGATAGGGCAAATTCTTTATGTGTTTTACAGCTATGAGTCAAGGGCATTATTTTGACAAATCCAGAAACAAATGTGAAACATTTGTAATATCAGAAAGGTAAAAATCAAGGTAACGTCATGGCCTAAAATTATATGGTAGAGGAAGACTAGTGAAAACATGCTGCTTTTATAAACCTAGGAGGAAAACTAATGGATGCTGTCGAAAAGAGAGGTCCCAGACTATCAGATAAAAGTAATTCTAAGAGTAGTGACTGAAATAAAAATATCAACCTTCTTACATATTAGATGTATATGCTCCTAACCCATGCAAATACCGGCAATGGACAGGGACTCAACTGATCATTCCTTTCAATGGGAAGACCAAGAAGTACCTCCCACTCCTTCTCCTCATAGACCACTGGCCAGAACTTAGTCACATGGCTAGAGCTGGCTATAAGGCAGGCAGGAAAGTGTATTCTCAGCTAGGCTGCCATGTATCCTGAGGAGACCACCAGAACAGAAATGCAAACCTTCCTACGTACCGGAAGAACACACATGCAACATGAAATGCACAGATCATGATCTCATCAACAAAAATAAATACGCTTAACTCAGTTATTCAAAAAAGAAATGTTGAGGGATATAGCTCAGTGGTAGGGTGTTTGCTTAGCATGTGGAAGGCCCTGGGTTCAAATCCCAGCCCCTGCATCTCCAAAAAAGTTTTGAGATTGAATTACAAAGTTAAACTCAATTTTTCAGTATATACAGCAGATTCACTTAAAATACATTTCTTATTAGAAAATTTTAATGTACATCTTAATGTGATTCATTCTGACATGCTTTCCATTATAACATTTCCATATATGCATTTTGTTGTACATTACACAGATAAGTCCCCCTTACTCTCTTGTGCACTTCCTCCCCTCATCCTACCCCCCCACCAAAGACTTCTCTTCCATTTGCTTGTCTTTTTATGGTAATATTTTTCTATATGTCCTTGGGTCCCAATTATGTTTAATATTGAAACTTCTTCTGTACTGAACTTTCTTTTTATATTGTCAATACTATTACATGAATTTTCTAGCCCATCTATATTATTTCTAAAACCCTGAAAATAAATATATAGGCAAAGATATATTCAGCATGTCTCAGTAAGTAACCAGTGGTCATTACCTGAACCTCAAAGAGAGTTTAATTTGGGCAGAAATATTAAGTAAGGAGAAATTATACAAGACAATAAAAATTTAAAACATGCTGTCAAAAGACTTTGCTTTTGCTTCCTTTAGCCCATAAGAAATCAGTGGACAAAACAGGAGGTTATGGAAGACCCAAATAATGCATTTAAAAAGCTTGATATGATTGTTCATAATGAACTCCACAGCCATAAATAGAATGAATGCGTTTTCCCCACTTTCTCTTAAATAACTCTTCAGTCAAAGAAAGAAATACAAGTACAAATTTCAGGATATCTAGCAGGTGACAATAATGAAGATAGGACCTGTGAGAATCCCTGGGAGATTGCCAATACAGTGCCCACAGAAAAAATGATTGTCTTAAATAATTAAGCACGGATTTAAAAATGACACCAATGAATTAAATATCTGCCTCAGAAAGTTAGAAATCCAACAAAATAAACCACATGATATGATTATATACCCCCAAATCTCCAAAGAAGCAATTAATAATAAACTATAATAAGAAAAAAGCCCAGAAAATTTCAAAATTAAGATGTACAAATGAATAGCTTTCATATATGACTAACTTTCATACATGAGTAACAATCAGTTAAAAGATACACTGGAAAGAAAGACCTCATTTACAACAGCAACAAGGATAACAAACCTGAGGCTCAGTGTGACAGGCAGCCTGCATTACCCACATGAAGGAGAAGTTAAAGCCCAGCGGAAGGCACAATGGAAATCCTGAACACCGCCACCAGTGTGCTGTGTCTGAGTGGGTCATCAGCACCATAACACTGGGAATTCTCCCTACACAACTTAGAAACTTAATGGATTCCACTATAATGTCAATAGGTTTTCTAATTGAGGAATGCTGATTCTAAAATTGATGTGGAAATATAAAGAATGATACCTAGAAAAGATAAAGAATACCCAGCAGAACCCAGAGAAACACTGGACCTTGCTGTTGTTGTTAGGTGCCGTCAAGTTGGTATCCGCCTCATAGCGACTCTGCATACAACAGGCAAAATGCTATTGTCAGTGCTCCTCTGCTATTCATAAGGTTTTCAATGGCGGACTGATTTTTGGTAGTGGGTTGTTGGGTCCTTCTCCCAAGCCTACAGCACCTGGTGTTCCCAGGCAGTCTCCCATCAAAATACTAATCAGGCCCAATCTTCCTTAGCTTCTAAGATCTGATGGGATCGGATGCCACAGGGCTACAGCTGCAGGCAAGGAGAGCCTAGAGTCCCAGAACCTTAGCAAAACCTGTATGGACCAGCAGGACAAAGGGAAAGCACTATCAACTTTATCTTAACCCTAATCTTGGCAGGGCCTGGCAGGTTCCATTTCACTTTCTTTTCACTGGAGGTCACATGACCAACTGCTGTGCTGTCAGCTGGGGATAAACATGGGCAAATGTAGAGTTGGGCCAAACAGCTGACAGTGAAATCAGAAAGAAGGGAGAGAATCGTGGGTTTGCTTCTAGATCCCTCTCTTCACACACCCTGACAAGAAAGTTCACGACCAGGAGCCTCAAGCAGACATCCTGGGCTTTTGCAACTGTTAGGAGGGTCAGCTTTTAAGTTATAGGCAGCACTGAATTGTGCCATGGAAAGAAGACTCCTAGAATTGTCTACATACACATGTACCTTAATAAAAAATATTATAACAGGGCCGGGCGTGGTGGCGCACGCCTGTAATCCCAGCGGCTCGGGAGGCGGAGGCGGGAGGATCGCAAGTTCGAGACCAGAGGCAGTCTGTGTAATTTAGCGAGACCCTGTCTCAAAAACTGAAAAAGTGGGCTGGGGGTGCAGCGCAGTGGTCCAACACTTGCAAAGCATGCAGGTGTGAGGCCCTGGGTTCAACCCCCAGTACCACAAATAAAATAAAATAAAATAAAATAAAATAAAATAAAATAAATAAAATAAAAATATTATAATAATTCGGTCCAAATAATGTTATTTTGAAAATACACATTCATAAAATGGATGTAACCACTTCTTTCTCTTTCCAAATGTACACATCCACCAACACAGTAGCTGTGTAATTGTCAAGAACAAAAAGTACATAATTTGGTGAAAATTAATCATTTTTAATAGGATTCTAAAATCTTACTATGTAGATCTATTGATTTAAAATTGACAATCATTTGGAAAATGAAGTTTACTCTTCACTGTCTAAGGGAAAGGAATTCCTCAGATCATTACTAAACTAAGATTTCAGCGGTCTAATTATAAGTAATATATATTGTCTGTTTGTCGTTAGGTGCCGTCAAATTGGGTCCAACTCATAGTGACACTATGTACAACACAATAAAACACTTCCTGACTCTGTGCCAGGCACATGATCCTTTTTAAGCTTAAGTCCATTGTTGCAGACGCTGTGTCAATCCATCTAGTTGAGGATCTTCCTTTTTTCACATACCTGCCCCTGTCCCAAAACAATGTCCTTCACCAGGGATTGGTCCCTCCTGACAATATGTCCAAAATATGTCTGATGCAGCCCTTACTTCCAAGGAGCACGGTGGTTGCGCTTCTTCTAGGACAGAACTGTTGGTTCTTTTGGCAGCCCATGGTATATTCAGTATTCATCTCCAGCACCATAAGTCAAAAGCATCCATTCTTCTGTCTCCTTTATTCAACGTCCAGCTTTCACAACCGTATGATGCAAGTGAAAATACCATGGCATGCGTCAGGCGTACCTTCGTCTTCAGTGTGACATCTTCAATTTTCAATGCTTTAAAGAGGTCTTTTGCAACAGCTTTTCCCAATGCAATGCGTCTTTTGATTTCTTGAGTGATGCTGCCTGGGGTGTTGATTGTAGAACTAAGTAAAGCAAAATCTTGGACAACCTCCATCTTTTCTCTGTTTATCATGAAGTTGCATAGTGACCCAACTGTAAGGATTTTTGCTTTGTTGATGTTGAGGCACAATCCATACTGAAGGCTGTGTTCTTCGATTCTCATCAGTAACTTTTTAAAATTCTCTTCACTTTCAGGAGGCAGAGGTGTATTATCTGCATCATGCAGGTTGTTTGTGAGTCTTCTTCCAATCCTGGTGCCACATTCTTCTTCCTAAAGTCCAGCTTCTTGGATTATTTGCTCAGCATAGAGACTGAAGGATATATATAAAGTAGTATGTGTGTGGACATAT
>VMDO01003870.1:20295-71870 GCA_007922755.1 Pedetes capensis
CAAGGGGACAAGTCTGCAGTTGCTGATCAAGTCCGTTTATTGAATGTTATACAGGAGGTTTTATAGAGAAGAAGAAAGGCTGGGTCTAATGCCCTTAGAGGAACTTGTCTGAAATGTGATTGGGTAATTCATTGATGAGGGATGTGTTGTAAGCATAGTCAGGAATGAAACAATACAGACTAAGGCAGCTGCATACCTTGGCTTGCCAGTAAATGCAAGCATGACCTTTTCCCGTCCTTGTCTAATCACAACCAGCACCGGTGCACTTGTTATTCTGATATGCTCTGAATCGCGAGTTTACCTTCTGAATGTTATCTCAACTGCAGGTTACGCCTGCCTGTTGCCTGGGGCTCCTTTGTCCCCAACACATATATATGTAAATTTGGAAAATAAAAGCATATGAAACATTACTATCTGGAGACAGCCACAATTAACTTGTTCAAAACACCCTCCTCTGCTTTCCTCTTTGTATATATTACTTTTTTTGTGGTACTGGGGGTTGAATCCAGGGCCTCACACATACCTTGCTAGGCTTTGCCACTGAGCAGCACCTCCAGCCCCTCCTTTGTTTTGTTTTGTTTTAAATTGAGACAGAGTCTTGCTAAATTACGCAGGCTGCCTCTGGCCTCCAACCTGTGATCCTCCTGCCTCCACCTCCCATGTCCCTGGGATTACAGGCGTAGGCCGCCACATCCTGCTGCATATATTGCTTTTTAAATAACACTTTTTTCATTGCAAAAGCTGAATATGCTCAATATTTTCATATATGTTGTTGTTGTTAGGTGCTGTCAAGTCAGTATCCGACTCATAGCGACCCTCATAGAGTTTTCAATGGCTGACTGCTTCGGGACTGCCTTAGGAGTGGGTTGCCACGTCCTTCTCCCATTATATACATACGTTTAAAAACCACAAATAAAAATATCAACATCTCTATTCCAAAGACCAAATGTAACCAATACCTACATTTTTAGGGATGAATTGCCACTGATTTTTCTGCATATCCATACCTATTCCTCTATGTATAAATACATATGTACCAGTATTGATTTATAGATATATAAATGCATACTTCCACAGGTATATATTCTTACACATACATTCTCATGACAAGCACACACATGCACACATGCATATACACAAATGGCCTGCACACTTATTTAGTCCTCTTTGGAACATCTTTCCAAACTAGTCAAAAGTTTTCAAATTAGAAGATAAAGCCACATCCTGAGGATGACAACATCTCCCTATAATTCTAGGCCACTTACCTCTAGGCTATTGCATTTATGAAAAATAAACCATTTTGTAAAAGCCATTGTATTTCGGAGCCTCTTTGTTACAGCAGCTTAGCCTATGTTCTAACTAATACAGTAGCCATGAAACTATCATGGCCCTAAAGAGACTGTAGATGTCCAAGTAGGAGCAATGGCGGTGCCATGATATTGTTGATAGGTGCCATCAAGTCGGGTCCAACTCGTAAATACTCCTCGACTCTGTGCCAGGCACACAATCTTTTTATGTTTAAGCCTATTGCTACAGACATTGTGTCAATCCATGGAGATGAGAGTCTTGCTTTTTTTCATTTGCCTGCCACTCTCCCAAACATAATGTCCTTCTCCAGGGATTCACCCTACCTACCGACATGCCCAAAATACATAAGACACAGTCTACCCATCCTTGCTTCCAAGGATCACTCTGGTTGCACTTCTGCCAATAATAAACTCAAAAAGAATAACCACCTCGCTTTGACTGCTTATCTTTTTCTTGTGCCCCCCCACCTCCAAGTTCTGGAGGATCAAATCCAGGGCCTTGTGCATGCTAAGCAAAATCCCTACCACTGTGCTACATCCTCAGTCCTTGGTTTTTTGAGACAGGACTTCCCTATGTAGCCCAGGCTGGCCTTAAACTGCCAATCCTCCTGCCTTAGTCCCGCATGCTAGGATTACAGGTGCAGCAACATACCCGGCCATGCTTACCTTTTTTAATGTATATTTTTTTGCCTCTTCTTTTTTTTTTTTTGTGGTACTGGGGGTTGAACCCAGGGCCTCGCACTTGCATGCTCTGCAAGTGCTGGACCACTGAGCTGCGCCCCCAGCCCTTTTTTTTTTTTTTTACTTTTTGAGACGGGGTCTCGCTAAGTTACGCAGACTGCCCTTGGTCTCGAACTTGCGATCCTCCCGCCTCCGCCTCCCGAACCGCTGGGATTACAGGCGTGCGCCACCACGCCCGGCCGCCTCTTCTCTTGTCACTGACCATTTATGCTCCTTCTTTTCCCCTTCAAACCAAAGAGAATAAAGTTAATCATTCAAAACTATAAATAGAATTTTCCAAGCCTTACATGTCAACAGTATTCAAGTATTGTCTTCAAATTTCAGTGTAGAAATGGGGCAAAATTCTTAACACCCAGGATAGAAGCTTGGAGGCTGATTATGGAGGTGAATTTTTTTTTTTTTTTTTTTGGTACTAGGGGTTGAACCCAGGGCCTCACACTTGCATGCTTTGTAAGTGCTGGACCACTGAGCTGCACCCCTAGTCCATTTTTTTTATTTTACTTTTTTGAGACAGGGTCTCACTAAGTTACGCAGACTGCCCCTGGTCTTGAACTTGCGATTCTCCTGCCTCCGCCTCCCAAGCCACTGATATTACAGGCGTGAGCCACCATGCCCGGCTCAGAGGTGAATTTTTAAAAAACTGCCTGTGCCTTGGATCATGGCCTTGGGAGACTATAGGAGATGACTTTCCTTTGAAAATGTTTAAAGAATAGAGGATTAACTGCTCCCTTAGACTGAGCGGCAATGGTTATGATCATATATCAATACGTTCACTCCAGTATTTGTCATATATATTCAAATGTGCGTGGGCTGGGATTTAGCTCAGTTGGTAGAATGCTGCGTCGCAGTCTCTGAGGTCCCTAGTTCAATTCCCAGCACAGCAAAAATGGGAGAAGGGCTTGGCAATCCACTCCCAAGGCAATCCCGAAACAGTCAGCCATTGAAAACCCTATGAGGGTTGCTATGAGTTGGATACCGACTCGACGGCACCTAACAACAACAATTCAAATGTGCAAGTGAGAAGGCATATACTTGACACTGACAATGTGATGGATAATCCATTGCATTGGAAGTTGAAAGACACCCTCTAGTTCAATGTGGAGAGTTTTTATTAAATAATCTCTCTAGTCTTAAATTGTAACACAAATCCTCTCATGTATTTAATCTAGCCCCTGAAGGGCCTGGAGGACTTTAGGGAATGACAGGGGAATTTTTGTGGTTTTGCCTTCTTTCAAATTATATGAATACATGTGGCTGTATGAAGACCACTGGCAATGGATGAATGCCATGTGTGTCTGATTATTATTATTATTATTATTATTATTATTATTGTGTTGTTGTTGTTGTTGTTTTTGCAATGCTGGGGGTTGAACCCAGGGCCTCACGCTTGCATACTCTGCAAGTGCTGGAACACTGAGCTGCACCCTCAGCCAATTTTTTACTTTTTTGAGACAGGGTCTCGCTAAATTACACAGAATGCCTCTGGTCTCGAACTTGCCATCCTCCTGCCTCCGCCTCCCCAGCTGCTGGGATTACAGGCATGTGCCACCACACCCGGCTTATGTCTGATTATTATTGACCATACTTACAGCCAGTTACTTCTTTGAAGTCATGGGTGATTTTATGATTACACTTTTAAATTCTTTGTCTAGCATTTTAGTTGTTTCAATATCTTTGGCTTTGTTTGTTGGGCAGTTATGATTTTTTGAAGGAATCAAGCCTTGTATTTCTTTGTTGTGATTTCTTCCTCTGTTGAGGTTTATTTGTATTACCTCAAACTGGAATGCCTCCATTAATACCAACAAGTGAAAAGATAAACTATCAGTGGTATATCCATATTATGGAATACTTCTTAGCAATAAAAATGGAATAACTACCAATATGCACAGCAACATAAATGTATCTTGAAAGCACATGGTAAGTGAAAGGATACTACAATAAATGATCTATACATACTGTGTCAATTTATCTACATGAAATTCCATGAGAGGCAAAACTATACTGATAAAAATGATGAGCTTTTGTCAGGAGACAGAGGATGGCAGAGGTACACAAGAGGACCTTTGGGGTGATGAAACTGTTCTGTGTCATGATTGTGATGTTTATTTATATGACTATACATTTATTAAAACCTGTTCAGTTTTAACTTGTTGCTAGGTGCCGCCGAGTCGCTATCCGACTCATAACGACCCTCTGTACAACAGGGGAAACACTATTGTCAGTGCTTCTCTGCTGTTCATAGGGTTTTCAATGGCAGATTGATTTTTGGGAGGGGCTTGCCAGGTCCTTCTCCCAAGCCTACAGCTTCTGGTATTCCTAGGCGGTCTCCCATCCAGGTACTAACCAGGCCCGACCCTGCTTAGCTTCCGAGATCTGACAGGATCGGATGCCACAGGGCTACGGCTGCAGGTGGTTTTAACTTAAGATGAAGAATTTTAGTGTGTGTAAATTACATCTCCATAAAGCTGATAGGGTAAGTAAAAATATGCAAGTTCTACACAAAGAAAACTGTGTTCTACAAAGGGTGGATTAGAGATGCCCAGCACTTTATTGTGCCTCCATGAAGCTGAAACAAAACACCAGGTACATGACTACAGGAAGAGGTTGGTAGCATGAAAAAGGAAGGAAGGTCAACAGTAGAGAAATAGGAAAAAGCAAGGCAACAGTGGTATATGCCTGTAACGGCTTGGGAGGCAGAGGCGGGAGGATTGCAAGTTTGAGACCAGGGGCAGTCTGTGTAACTTAGCGAGACCCTGTCTCAAAAAAGTAAAAAAAAAAAAAAATGGGCTGCCTGTGCAGCTCAGTGGTCCAGCACTTGCAAAGCATGCAAGTGCGAGGCCCTGGGTTCAACCTCCAGTACCGGGGGGAAAAAAAAAAAAAAAAAAAAAGCAAGGCAATATAACTCCTCCCAAACTCATAACTCCTCAATAACCAAGTCCAAAGATACTAAAATGGCTGAAATGTCAAAGAACTCAAAAGTCTAGTTTTTATGAGGATCAATGACCTTAAAGAGAATTCAGACAAGATGAATGAAGTAAGAAAGTCAATTCAAGGTGTAGACAACAAAGTCAGCAACATGGGTGAGAAATTCAGCAAGGAAATTGAGATCTGAAATAAACAAACAAAACCCACAGAAATGTTGGGCATGAAAAAGTGAATAGTTCAAATAACAGTGAGAAGTCTCACTGATAGACTAGATCAAACAGAAGTAAAAATGCCAGGGACTGAAAACAAGGTAGAGGCAATATTATACGCAGACAGAAATAAAGAAAAGTAACAAACAAGCATGACCAGTTTTTCAAGAACTCTGAGACATGACAAAGAGACCAAAACTAATAATGCATGGGGTAGAAGGAACTTACATACAAACTAAAAGCATAGAAAACCTACTCAATGAAATTATAGCAGAAAATTTCCCAAGTCTAGGGAACAATAAAGACATCCATGTATGGGACCCATTTAGAACCCCAGATCAATATGACCGGAAAAGAACTTCATCTCATCACATTATAATTAAAATGCCAACACTATAGAACAATAACAACAACAAAAGACTATTGAAATCTACAAGGGAAAAATGCCAATTACAAAAGCAAACTCATTAGAAGTACATCAGATCTCTCATCAGAAACTCTAAAAGCCAAGTGTGGAGTGATATATTTGAAGCTCTAAAATTAAATAACTTCCAGTCAAGTTACTATATCCAACAAAGTTATCATTTAAAATTGATGCAGACATAAAGACCTTCCAAGATAAGAACACACTAAAATCCATGACCACTACATCAGCATTGCTTATTGTTGTTGTTAGGTGTCATGGAGTAGGGTCTGACTCATAGTGACCCTATGTACAACAGAATGAAACACTCCCTGACATTATGCCATGCCAGGCACTATGTCAGTGCTTCTCTATTATTCATAGAGTTTCCAGTGGTTGATTGTTTGGGGATTGTTTCAGGAGTGAGCTGCCAGTTCTTTCTCCCATAAGCCAGCATTGCAGCAGATCCTTAAAGGAGTCCTACACAGTGATGAGGAAGAAAGGGTCATAAACATGAAAGCTCAAGAAAGAACACATTTTATGAGAGGAATAAATGAGAATTAGGGAAAAAATCAAACATATTCAACTCAATAAAATCAGTTAACTCCTAGGATGAATAAAGGGAAAAGAACAAATAGTACTCAAATCAATCAAGAAAAAACAAGCAACAAAATGAGAATTAGAAAAAAATCAAACATATTCAAATCAATAAATCAATTAACTCCTAGGATGAATAAGGGGAAAAATAAAGAACAAAATAGTACTCAAATCAATCAGGAAAAAGCAAGCAACAAAATTATAGGAATGAGCAAATACCTCTCAGTAATAACCCTAAATATAACCAGTATAACTCTCCAATTAAAAAGACACTAGCTAAATCTGCTTAAAAAAAAAAAAAAAAAAAAGATTCAACTGCTTTCTGTCTGCAAGAAACACACCTCATTGACAAGCCACACATAGACTGAAAAATGAAAGGATGGAAAATGATATACCAAGCAAATAGAAACCAAAATCAAACAGGACTCATATCTGACTCATATCTGATTTCAAGCCAAAATTAGTCAGGAAGAATAGAGAAGGTCACTATGATCTAAGTGTCCATCAATGAATGAATGAGTAAAGAAAATGTGGTGTGTGTGTGTGTGTGTGTGTGTGTGTGTGTGTGTGTGCTTGTAAAACATTCCACTGTATGTATATTATTATTCAGCCATGAAAAAGAAGGAAATGCTGACATTTGTGACACAGATGAACCTAGAGGACAATATATTAAATGAAATAAGCCTGACACAAAGAAAAATACTGCATGGTCTCACTTATATGTGGAATCTAAGAGTAAAACTCATAGAAAGAGAGGGTAGAAGAGGGGTTGTCAAGTGCTGGGGTGTTGCAGGGAGATATTGGTCAAAGCATACAAACATTAAATGATCAGATGAATAAGTTTTGGGGATCTAATGTGACCATAGTTAATAATATTGTACTGCTTACTTGAAATTTAGTAAGAGAGGTTTTTTGTTTGTTGTTGTTGTTGTTGTTGTTGTTGTTGTTGTTGTTTTGGCAGTACTGGAGGTTGAACTCAGGGGGCCTCATGCATGCTTGGCAAGAACTTCACCACTGAAGCACACTCCCAGCCACCTTTTTAAAAATTTTTAAATTTGACACAGTGCCTTGCTAAATTGTGCAGGGTGCCTTTGGCCTCAAACCTCTGATCTTCCTGCCTCAGCCTCATGAGCAGCTGACACCATGGCGCCTGGCTTACAAGAGATTTTTAAGTGACCACATCATATACGCAAATAAATGTTAACTCTGAATGCCAATAGGTGTGTTCATTAATTTGATATTGGTAACCATTACAAAATGTATATATATATATCAAATTATCATGTTGTACATTTTGAATATAGTTTTTTCAATTAAATATTTTAATAAGAACAAATTCCAAAAGTTCATTGAGGAACATAAGATGTGACCCAAAGAAACATGTTCTTCATTCTCCTTGTAAAAATCTCAATTCTCTTCAAAATGATCTACAAATCCAATATATTTTCAATTGTAGTCTCAATAAAATTAGGGGAATATTTACATTCAATTCTGAATTCACCCACAAGGAGTGTGCTGGAATTATTCTAAGTCTGAAATCTTTTCTTTTGCGTCTCACTGTGGCCTTTTTTTCCTTGTGCAGGGATAGAAAATCTTAGTTTAAAGCTTGTGATTAAATAAATGTGGCACTGAACTAGGAATAGACGAGTTTCAGAGTCGATCTCAGACACAGACCTGTGTATATATAAAGTGGTATTTCAAATCAAGGGAAAAAGTGTTGGTATTCTCCTGTAAATACTATCTCACATTATATACAATGTGACTTCCATGTAGGTTATAGGCTTAATCATTAAAATATATTTGTTGTTACGTTCCATCGAGTCAGGACCCAATCATAGTGACCCCATGTACAACAGATGAAATACTCCCTGACACTGTGCCATGCCTGGTACTATTGTCAGTGCTTCTCTGTTATTCATAAGGTTTTCAATGGCTGATTGTTTCTTGGGAGTGGGCTGCCAGGTCCTTCTCCCAAGCCTATTGTTGTTGTGGTTAGGTGTCATCCAGTTGGTGTTTGACTCTTAGCAACCCTACATACAACAGGAGGAACAGTATTGTTACTGCTTCTCTGCTATTCATATGGCAGATTTTTTGGGGGGAGTGGGTTGCCAGGTCCTTCTCCCAAGCCTACAGCACCCAGTTTTCCCAGGCAGTCTCTCATCCAAGTACTAACCAGGCCAGCTTTTGCTTAGCTTCCGAGATCTGACAGGGTCAGATGCCACAGTGGTACAGCTACAGGCCAAAATATACTAAGAACTTCAAATATTCTAGAAACAAATAAAAATACTTTTTAAATCTTTTTTTTTTTTCCCCCAGTACTGGGAATTGAACCCAGGGCCTCATATATGCTAGGCAAGCACTCTACCACTGAGCTGCATTCCCAGACCTTTTTTTTTTTTTTTTTTTTTTTGAGATAGAGTCTAAGTTATACAATTTCCCTTTTCCAAATGAAAAATATACATGTATACGTATATCATAGGTAAGTAGTCCTGAGGTCATTCAGCATGTCTAAAAACAGAAAAAGAAAAAATAGCCAACAAAACAAAATATTGGCAAGGCACACATTCCAGAGGGAAAAAATTGGCCTATAATAGATGAAAAATGCTCAACTGTACCAAAAACAAAAGCAATAAAAACTAAAATAAGAATGAAATAAAACTGACAAGTTGGTAAAATATTAAATGCTTATAATGTCTAATACATGATATACTGATTTAAGGTAAGAAAATGTAACACTATGAATAGATTTATTTAGATATAGACATCTAAATGTGCTAATACAAGCATAGAAAAGGATCTAGGAAGATATATATGTCAAAGTTGACAGGAATATGTACTTTAAAATCTGAAAAAAACCAAAGATGTAAACAATTTAAAAATACAAGTTGATATTCTTAAAAATCTAATATAACCATATAAGGTCTTTCTTGTTGTTTTATGAAAGGTATTATTAGTACTCTATTGCTGCTATAACAAGCCAGGTGCAGTGGCACATGCCTATACTCCCAGTGGCTTGGAAGGCAGAGGCAGATGGATTGCAAGTTTGAGACCAGAGGCAGTCTGCATAATTTAGAGAGATCATGTCTCAAAAGAGTCAAAAACAAAAAATGGGCTGGGAGTACAGCTCAGCGTTACAGCACTTACAAAGTATGCAAGCGTGATGCCCTGGGTTCAACCTCCAGTACGGAAGAAAAAAAAAGAATTGAAGAAAAAATTCAAGCCTCAAGTGGCAATAGTGAAGGATTCTACAGGGAAAATATTAAATAATATAGGACACATCAAAAGAACACGGAAGGAACACTCAGAGTCATTATACCAAAAGAATTGGTGGATAAAAAACTATTTCAAGAGGTTGCATATGATAGGAATCAGTGCTACTGAAAGATAAAGTGGAAGCTGCTTTGAAGGCATTGGTGAAATACAAGCCTCCAGGAATTGATGGAATATCAATTGAGATGTTTCAACAAACAGATGTAGCACTGGAGGTGCTCACTTATCTATACCAAGAGATTTGGAAAACAGCTACCTGGCCAACTGACTGGACAAGATCCATTTTTGTGCCTATTCCCAAGAAAAAGGATCCAACTAAGTGTGGAAATTATCAAATGATATCATTAATATCGCACACAAGTAAAATTTTACTAAAGATCATTCAAAAGTGACTGCAGCCGTATATTGACAGGGGAACTACTGGAAAGCTAAGCTGGATTCAGAAGAGGGCCTGATAACAGGCACTTCATCTCTCATGTCAGATGAATATTAACCAAAAGCAGAGAATACTAAAAAGATGCCTATCTATGTTTTATTGACTGTGCAAAGGCATTTGACTGTGTGGATCACAACAAATTATGGATAACATTGTGAAGAGTGGGAATACCAGAGCACTTAATTGTACTCCTGAGAAATCTGTACATGGACCAAGAGGCAGTCATTCATACAGAACAAGGAAAAACTACTTGGTTGAAAGTCAGAAAAGGTGTATATCAGAGCTGTATCCTTTCACTCTACCTTTTCTATCTCTATGCTGAGCAAATAATCCAAGAAGCTGGAATTTATGAAGAAGAATGCAGCATCAGGATGGGAGGAAGACTCATTAACAACTTGCGCTGTATACATGACACAACTTTGCTTGCTGAAAGTGAAGAGGATTTGAAACATTTACTCATGAAGATGAAAGAATCAGCCTCCAGGATGAATTGCACCTCAATATCAAGAAAAAAAAATCCTTATACAACTGGGTCAGTATACAACTTCATGATAAACAGAGTAGAGATTGGTGTTGTCCAATATTTTGTTTTACTTGGTTCTACAATTAACACCCAGGGAAGCATCAGTCAAGAAATCAAAAGATGCCTGATACTAGGAAAAGCTGTTGCAAAAGATCTCTTTAAAGTGTTGAGAAGTAAAGTTGTCACGTTGAAGACAAAGGTGTGCCTGACGGGTGCCATGATATTTTCAGTTGAATGATATGCTTGTGAAAGCTGGATGTTGAATAGCAGAGAAAGGAGAAGACTTTTATGCTTTTGAATTATGGTACTTCTGACAAATACTGAATATGCCATGGGTTGCCAAAAGAACCAACAGATCTGTCCTAGAAGTGTAACCTGAGTGCTCCTTAGAAGCAAGGATGGCTAGACTGCATCTTATGTATTTTGGATATGTTGTCAGGAGGATTCAACCCCTGGAGGAGGACATTATGTTTTGGGGAGTGGTGGTTGAAAGTAAAAAAAGAATACCCTCAACTAGATGGATTGACTTAGAGACTGCAACAATGAGCTTAGCACATGAAAAGATCATGACCCGGAACAGTGTTGGGGAGTGTTTTGTTCTGCTGTGTATAGGGTCACTGTTAGTTGAGCCCTACTCAGCGGTACCTAACAACAACAACAATGGTGAAAACACCATGTTCTTCACTTCTGTCTGAGTCCTTACTAGCAGAGTCATTGATGTCTATTTTTCTGCTTAAAAACTGATCCAGGCAGTCTTTGTTTTTTCTATCATGCTATTTAAAATTCTTTCAGTGTCAATTCATTGCCCAACTGCAAAACCACTTCCACATTTTTTAGAAATGTGTTATAGCTGCACCCCATTTCCCAGTGTAGTCAAGCATTACTTAATTACTTAATGATAGGTATGTATTCTGAGAAATGTGTTGTTAAGTGATTTTGTCATTGTGTGAACACCACAGAGTGTACTTACACAAACTGAGAGCTATAACTTCACTCAGTGGTATAATCTTACAGAACTACTATCACATATGTGGTCACTGACATGAACGTCACCATGAAGTACCTGACTATACCAAATCTGCTTTACTCTTAAATGCTCCCAGAACAAATGACCACAAACAACACAAACGTATTATCCCTCAGTTATGTCCATTAGAAGTCTGATACAGATCTCATTTGGCTAAAATCAAGAGGTCAACAGGTCTTCATCTCCCTCTGAAGGCCTTGGGGGGAGAATCCACTTCCTTGCCTTTTCCAGCTTCCCAGGATCACCTCCACTCCTTGATCCTTTCCCCCTTTCTCACACTCAGCAATACTGCATCCTTCTCCGCATTCCTCCAGAGTCACCTCTTCCTTTCTCCACAGACAGGAAAGGTTCTGCCCTTCTTAAGGCCCATGAAATTAGATTGGAGCCACTCAGATCATCCAAAATAATTTCTCCATCTCAAGGTTCCTACCTTAATCATATTTGCAAAGTTCCTCTGGCTACAGAAGATAACAGAGTACGGGTTCCAAGGATTAAGATAAAAATACCTTTGGAGAGCCATCACCACCTACCACATTATCGTAAATAACAATAACTCTTGCATTAAAAAATTATCACTAACATCAAAAGCATGGAAATTCTCAATTACTCTTACTTCTTTTCATCTTGGGTTTTCCTAAAGTAGCGTTGTTGTTGCCGACATCCTCAGTATCTAGAAAATAACAAATGGTAGCGAGGAAGCAAATTAATAAATAAAATTTATGTTACAAATCTTAGGACTATTCATCCTGAAGAGTGATTGACTTTACAACAATGTTTCCATTATCATTGCTTTCTTCCTTCTAGAAAAACCCAAAGCCTACTGAACTCAGAAGTCCAGGATGGGCCCCATCTTTACTTTTTCTTAAAATATTTTTCTCAGTGGGACTTTGAAAAACACTTTTCAATATCTATGTCCTTCAGTTTATTTGGTGAACGAAACTATTTGCCTAGCCAGGTGTGGTGGTGCACATCTGTAATCCCAGCACTGTTGGAGGCTGAGACAGGAGGATCACCACGAGTTCAAGCCCAATGTGGTCTACATAGAGAGCTCCAGGCCAGGCTACGCTACAGTAAAATCTTGCCAAAGAAAGAAAAGAGAGAGGGGGGGAAGGAAAGAGGGAGGGAGGGAGGGAGGGAGGGAAAGAAGGAAGGAGAAAGAAAGAAAAGAATGGAGGAAGGGCAGGAGAAAGGGAGGAAGGGAGGGAGGAAAGTAGGCAGGAAGGGAGGAAAGGAAGAAGGGAGGGAGGAAGGAAGGAAGGCAGGCAGGCAGGAACTGTTCTACTTTGTACTCTATTTAGGACTGAAAATTTTTGCACAGACTAAATAAGGATTTATGTGCAAAATTTTATAGGAAATGCCTGCTTAAATCAGTGACATACTGGAGGACTTCAGATGAAAATATGTATTGGATTAAGAATAGTTGATCTGAACCCTTTCATCTCACAGTTAAGTAGCAGGACCAGCTGTCTGTTGACAGTGGCCTTTCTAAGGTTGTGATAAAGGGATATTACTATCTACCAGCAGATTAGGTCACTTAGATTTCTTGGGTTCCAGGGCAGATTCAACGTGTCTTAAAACATCAGTGTAGTAAATAAGATAACTGCCATTCTAACGAGTGTATTTCTACTATATCATCCACATAATTTTATAAAGACTTTTTGCTTCCCCAGAGCTCACAAATGGTGAATGCAGAGAGCAGGATTCTGGGATGAACGGGACCACCTGCCACTACTCTGCATGGGATTTGTGCTACCCATGGAGCCATCCCCAAAATACAACTCTTGGGTACCCTTACCCATCACGCCATGTCCTTGGTTCACGTCTGTCCTTGCTTCTGGGTCTTCCTGCACATCATTTGAGAAGCACATGACACAGGAACATTTCTCATTTCCACCTGCTGATTGCTCTGCTCCTGGGCCAAAATTGTGATTTATGAAGACTTTTAATTTGCCTCGGTAACCCGCTTTCTACTCCCGTGGTGCTTCCCTTCCTCTCATTCTTCCTTTGAACTCTCCTTTCATTGCTCCTTCCTGTACCTGACTCTTCCTTCCAGTTTCCCTTTCTTTCTCTCTCTCTCATTTCATCTTTATCAGAGCTATGGATCTTTTCATTATTTTGAGTCATAATTACCTTGTCCATCAGAGGGTCGTACGCTAGAAGTCAGCTCCTCAGACTTTCTTTCTGTATTTATCTTGTGATCTTCTTGCTCCTCAGGTACTAATGAGAAAGAAGAAAATTACTGTCCATGGATCCAGAGACAGAAACCGGAGATCAGTCTCTGGCGCTGTCATGCTGCTTCTGATATTCTGAACCAAGATGAAATGCTCTCTGGGGGGGAAAAACACCTCTTCCAATAAATCACCTGAGATCCAACGGAGCCGTGCTCTCTCCACTTTGTACCTCATTCTCCTTTTCTCTACTTTTATTTTTCCACTTGTAGCTCTAAGAATAGATAGATAGATAGATAGATAGATAGATAGATAGACAGACAGACAGACAGACAGACAGACAGATAGATAGATAGATATAGCCGGACGCAGTGGTGCACGCCCGAAATCCCAGAGGCTCAGGAGGCGGAGGTAGGAGGATCGCAAGTTTGAGACCAGAGGCAGTCAGCATAACTTATGTGTGTATATATGTGTATGTATATATGCATGTGTGTATATATATGTATATATGTATATACACACATATGCACACATATATGTGTATATATATACACACATATGTGTATGTGTGTGTGTGTGAGAAGATATATATATCTTCCTTCCAGGAAAAATTTTTTTTAAAAAATTAATTAATTTTTCTTTGAAAATAGTAAAAAGTAACTACTAGAACCAGTTTTAAACTCATCTGGACTGGCCAATGACTACGAATACCACTAATTACATTTCTGAAAGCCAGCCAATCAGAGGCAGCACTACAAGTCTAAATTCAGCCCATTAGCAGCAGTCATCTTCCCAAAGGCCTGAGTGAAGGACCCATGCCAACCTATTCATGAGTACTTCTTCTTCTAAAAGTCTGCAGTCCCCAAACCACATACTTCCAACACTCCATGTGAAATCAGTGTGTCCATTTTTACAAAGACCATGTCCTAGGAGCACAGTGCTTCCTCCCACTGGGTGCTTTGCTTAGCAAGTTTTTAGCTTCAGATACTGAATGGGGCTGCCACCAAGATCATCTTGAATACTTGCTTGGGAGTGTCCTGGGGAGCCTTTGGAGCAGTAAGTATGAATCCCAGACCTCCTGTGCCCAACTCAGACAGCTTTCCTCAGCCATTGCCAAGTGAATCAGTCTCAACAACAACTTGAACTCTGACTTGTTTCATTGGGATCTTATCTGAATTTATCTTATTTAAACATGGATATACAATTAGATATCAAATAATTAGATATTTTGGTTTGGAAGTATGTTGTTGTTGTTAGGTGCCACTGAGTCAGGACCGACTCATAGCGACCCTATGTACTACAGAACGAAACACTCCTCGACACTGTGCCATGCTCAGCACTATGTCAGTGCTTCTCTGCTATTCATAGGGTTTTCAATGGCTGATTGTTTCTGGATTGCTTTGGGAGTGGGCTACCACACACTTCTTCCATTTTTGTAGTGCTGGGGATCAAATATAGGGCCTTAGAGAGTGCAGAGCAGCACTCAACCAACTAAGGTAAAGTCTATTTAGCAAATATTCTGTCTGTGCTTATTCTTCTACTACTTCATTTATTCTCACTTTTGCCCCCTCCCTCTGTAGTGGGGACTGAACTCAAGGCCTCACATATTCTTTCCAAGTGCTCTACCCTGAACTGCACCTCCAGCCCCTTTTTTATTTTTCATCTATAGACAGGGTCTCACTAAGTTATGCAGGTTGTCTCTGGCCTCAAACTTGTGTTCCTCCTGCCTCTACCTCCAAAATTGCTGGGATTACAGGCATGCACCACTGTACCCAGCTCACTTTTGCCTCTTTTTAAAAAGTCTTGTCTCATGTTTTTATTCCTGCTTTTCCAGTGCCTTCTGGATATTTGAAGATAGTTACCAAAAGCAAATAGATAGAAGAAAAGGTATAAGTTGTCTCTGATCTAAGACGGCCCCAAAACTAACAGATGTGGGCCTATTCGTCAACAGTCAAATTGCACAAAGATATTTGGTCACACTTTGTCTTGGGTCCCCTCACCAAAACCTTCATGAGGGCACGTGGTATCTTGACACTTTGTAAAAGAAAATCATTAGTACATAATCTGCAGTCCGCTATTACCCTATAATTGATCATGTCTCCTTTTTACGCTCTGCATAGTGGGCGAACCCAGTACTCCACACACAGACAACACACCATTTACACTTACGCCTGAATGCAGCAGCCTCCTTGCTGTCTGTCATGGGATTGTCTTTCTAGAAGTCACCGTCTCCTGGTGACAGAACTTGCACTTCCTGTCTTTACTCTCACTATGATTCTGACTCGCTCACCTTAATACATGGGAAAAGTTCACTAAAGATGCAGAATTACAATGAGGGACTTTTGACATGTCAAAAATAACACATTTGATAAGTAGCTCTGTAAAAGAAGAGGGGAAATACCCAATGTACCCATGTCCCAAATGTTGTTGTTGTTAGGTGCCGTCGAGTAGCTATCCAACTCATAGCTACCCTCATAGGGTTTGCAATGGCTGACTGTTTCGGGATTGCCTTGGGAGTGGATTGCCAGGCCCTTCTCCCATTTTTGCGGTGCTGGGAATTGAATTCAGGACCTCAGAGACTGCAGCGCAGCACTCTACCACCTGAGCTAAATCCCAGCCCATGTCCCAAATAGTAACTGTTATTTTCAGATCATTATCTTGAGGAACAATCCTTTCCTTTCTTAACAAAATCCCTAAAAACATACAAGATAGAGATCTATTCCACAAACGGAGCTACCAGATTAAATATGTTGTTGTTGTTGATAGTTGCCGTTGAGTCGGTATCCAACTCATAGCGACCCTCATAGGGTTTTCAATGGCTGACTGTTTCGGGATTGCCTTGGGAGTGGATTGCCAGGTCCTTCTCCCCAGATTAAATATACACGGGACTAATTTTTCCTATACAGGATCTACTTATAGTTGATCTGAACATTAATATATGTGACTCAAGATTTGCAAGCAATCAACAAAATAGGTATACTCTTATTTCCCTTAGCACCTAATCTAATTACTATAAAATCTTTTCAGTCTCACTTAGAGACAAATTATTTTCTTTAATAAATTTATGTTCTACTTTTGTTTGATGCCCCATTTGATATTATTTGCTTGAGAAAAGTCAATAGCTCATCAGGATGATTCGTGTGTGTGTATGTGTGTGTGTGTGTGTGTGCGCCCAAAGTTTTATGTGTCATTTCTTGCATTTAAAGTACTCTTCGATGGCATCCTCAGCCTGAGATTCTTTGCCACAGACCACTCCACTACAATCAACCACTTCTCAGCATTTTTCCCCTGAATCAGTTTTGCCGAGGCCTACTTAACTCTCCTAATTTCTTACTGTCATCAAACTTAATTAGGGTGATTTGGTGCCCCGCACAAAAGGCCTCCACTAACTTGACAAACATGAGACCATCACCATTGGATTCAGGCACACAAGGATGGGCTTCCTGCAAAATTTATCTCAAAATCCAGATGCTTCTGGACAATTATTTTCTATAGATTTCATGAAACTCTGTTTTGGTAGACTGGATTCTGCAATGGTCCTGGAAAATCTTCCCTAGTCCAAAGAACCATGAACATAATGAGACTATCACTCCCATGATTAGGTTAAGTGATGTGGCAGACTGACCTTTAAAGAGGGAGGTCATCAGGATGGCCCAGGTCTAATCACATGAGCCCTTTAAAAATTGGTTTCAGGTTCAGGTGTGGGTTAAATATGTTAAAATATGGAGGGTCTGGTTTGGGTATGGGTTTGAATCCTACATGTAGAAAGCAGGGCTTCAAACTGAACCCAAACTTGCACACTGAATCCGTTCTGGTTTGAGCATTTTTTAAATTTCTGAACACAATACTGAATCTGAAGCTGAACCCGAAACCGGTGAAAATTTTGGTTCGGGTTCCTCCTCTCCCAGTTTCTCTTCAAAGGCATCAGGAAAAGCATCCCTGGGATATGATCAGAGAAGTTACAAGGGCAGAGGGGACCGAGGCAGCACCACTGAACACAAAGCCTGCATAATAGGCAAAGATCTTAGTGTTGTAATCCCTGGAACCATTGATACTGTTGTTATAGATGAGGCAAAGGACATAAGCTAGGGGTCTTTGGCAGATGGAAGCCACAGAAATCCACAGGAAGGGTATATTGATCTGAGAATAACAAAGATCATCTGGCTTAAGGTGAGGGAGGAATATACACCTCGCAGATAAGAATTGTGTGAAAGTGGGGAAAATGAGGATAATTACAAGACAACACATGGCATAGGCCCTTTTGCCAAGAGTGAGAAGCCTGGAGAAGCAGGAGTTTCTACTACCAGAAGGAAGATGCTGGTTTCTGTTGGGGGAGTATTGTGTTCCAGACAGACATTCTAATGGAGACAATCCTGGGATAAATATCTGCAAGTATACAGAAGGATATACTTGCAAGACGTTCTGTTATCTAAGAGTAGGTCTAATTACTTCTCATTGCTTTTTCCCTTCCCTGGTCCTTCTTCATTAGTCTTTGGGGGAGTCTGCAGATCACTGGTCTCTGTAGAGAGCAAGGAAATGATGAAACATGAAGGTGGCCTGGAAACAGACCCCAGTATGCTACCACCACCTATTGTGGGTGCATTAGTTACTTTTGCATCATTGTGGCCAAAATACCTAACAAGAACAACTTAAGGAAGGAAGGTTTTATTTTGGCTCATGGTTTCAGAGGGTTAGTCCCCGTGTTGGTGAGGAAGGTATGGTGGCACATGCAGCAAGGACATGTAGCAGAGGAGAACTGTTCACATCATGGTGGACCAGGAAGCAGAGGGAGCTTACAGGGTAGGGCTAAGGATAATATGACCCCAAGAACTGACTCCTTGGAAACTCACATCCTCCAACTAAGTTCCACCTCTTAAAGGTTCCACAGCCTCCCCAAGTTACACCACTAGCTGGCAATCACTTGTACAAACCTGAGCCTGAGGGGGAAACGTTATATTTAAACTGTGTGTCTGTTTCATACACTAAAAGCCACATTTTACTGTACCATTTTTCATCGTGTTGCTTCTCCTCCTTCTACTTCTCACCGTCCTTCCCTCAGTTCCACCTCCCCACATTTCTGTTTCCAAGCTGTGCTACTCTTGGATCATGTGGACATCTCACCCTCTAGTGTCTCTTGTCTCTATGCCTTTTTCTCCTTCATTTATACTGTATCCACTTCCTATTGTCCATTTAGCTCTCTTATTGTAAGATCTCTCATATTCCATTGGACAGGCTGCATTCCTACACTATCTCTCTATGACTCCCTTTCCCCCTCCATTATTATTTTCTTTTTTATTTTAATTTTTAAGTGATACACAAAATAACAAAAATTATACATATTCATGGAGCACCATGTAATGTTCAAGACATGTATACATTGTGTAAAATTTAAATCAGGTTAAACGTCTCTATCTCCTTGAACATCATTTCTTTTTGGTGAAAACTTTCAAAATCCTAAGTTTTTTGAAATGTACAGTCTGTTATTGTTATCTGTAATCGCCATGCTACACAACAGCACACCAAAGTTTCTTGCTTCTATCTAACTATCAGTTAGTATTAAAGACTTATGTGGAGTTCTGTAAAGGGCTGGGATTTAGCTCAGTTGGTAGAGCGCCACTCTGCAGTCTCTGAGGTCCCGAGTTCCATTCCCATCACCACAAAAATGGGAGAAGGATGTGGCAATCCACTCCCGAGGCAATCCTGAAACAGTCAGCCATTGAAAACCCTATAAGGGTCACTATGAGTTGGACACGACTTGACGGCATCTAACAACAAGTGGAGTTCTGTTCAACTCTTCCAGGAACTGAGCTTCTTTTCTCTATTCTGACCCTGTGCTGCTGTTGATAGCTACCATCAAGTAGGGTCTGACTCATAGTCACCCTGTGTACAACAGAACAAAATACTACCCAACACTGTGCTATGTCCAGCAGTATGTCAGTGCTTCTCTCTGTTCATAGGGTTTTTGATGTCTGATTGTTCTAGGAGTGGGTTTCTGAGTCCTCTCAGCCTACAGTACCTGGTGTTCCCAGGCAGTCTCCCATCCAAGTACTAACCAGGTCCGACCCTGCTTATCTTCCGAGATCTAACAAGTTTGGACTCCAGGGTAGTGTGGCTATAGATTCTGACCCTGTGACCAGCCCCTAACCTCTCAGCTGGCACTGAGAAGCACAGCATGGCACAATCATGACACCCCCAAGACACTGGTGTCCATTCTTCCTTTTCTACTTTGCCCTATCAAGAATAACGTGCATCTATAAAAATCCATCTATAAAACAGAGGACGGGATAGTATGCATGCCTATGTCTTAAGGTTTGGGGGATGGGGAAAAGGAGCTCTGATACAATCCAATAATCTGACAGAGACTGTCAGAGACCTTGCTCACTTTGTCTCCATCCTTTGTTCTCATTCTCATTTTTACCTTTTCCACTTGTCTCTGCTTCTTTTGTTTCTACCTTTGTGTCCTGCTGTTGGACTCTGTAGGTACTCTTCTTCGTGTTGTTTTTTTTTCCTTTTCCATGTCTATTCCTTGCTCCTTTTTCTCCCTTGTTTCCCTGAAGCTTGGCTTTACATCTCTTCCCTATCTCTCATCCATTTCTTTCTAGTACTAAGGCACGGGTAATGAAAGTTGCTGTGGATCACTGAGAAGATGAAGGAAAAGGCAATTAGAGATCCCAAGCAGTGATCAGGGCTGCTTCTCACAACTACACATCCAGGTGTACGCTTGGCTCCAGTGCTTCCATGGAACCTTCCAGGCCTTGGGGAATCTTGGGCTCCAATGGGTCCCACATGGCCTACGCCTTGGTGCTGCTCTTGGAATCCTATAGTTGTTCCCGATAGAAATGCACCCCTCAGAATTTACAATGGGAAAGTTTCAAATAATGGTGAAGGTCTCTTGAAAATGATCAGAGACCAGTAGAAGTCAATTTCATATAAATAATAAATATAGGAAGTGTTTTATAAACTACATACAACTATGAACGCAGTGAACAGAAGGATTCCTACAGGAGAAGGTAATAGTTTTAGAGAAACAGATGAGAGAGGGAGAGACACAGAGATACAGTGACAGACACACAGCATGTTCCAACTGCATTTAAGCATAGAGGAAGGAAGGAAGGAAGGAGGGATGGCAAGAAGGAAGGAGGGAAAGGAGGAAAGGAAGGGAGTTCTCCTGGCCTAAGTGTCTCTGGAAAGATCCTCACAGACATATCCAGAGGTGTGCTTTACTAATCTCCTAGATGCTTCTCTATCCAATCAAACTGACAAATCAAGATGAACCGTCACATGTGGGGTGTATAACATGGGAGTGGTGGATGCTGGGGCTGAGGGGAGTAGTCCTCAAAGTCCAAGGAGAGCATTAGGGTTTGGACCTCAAATGTCTCCCAAAGGCCATGTGTTGAAAACTTGGTTTCCAGCCTGTGGGGCTGCTGGTGGGTGGGGGAACCTTTAGCAGGTGGAGTCAAGGGAAAGGAAGTTCCAGCACTGGCACTGAGGATGTCCACTTGAAGGGGATGCCGGGACCCTCGTCCTTCCTCTTTCTCTCTTTGCTTCCCAGCACCATAGGATGAACAGCTTTGCTCCATCACACACTCCCCACCATCAGGTCCTGCCAAAGGCCCAAACCACCCTGCCAGGTGACCGGGGACTAAAATCTCTGAGACCATGAGCCAAAATAAACATTCATTCCGTAAGTCATTGACCTCACAGCAACTGAAAACTAACACAGACAAGATCAAAGCCTGCAAAGTGCACAGTAAAGGCCACTACCCGTACCTAGGGACATCCGGGTAATAGGTAGAATACTGACTCAGAATTTGTGCCTATGTATTTGGTTTCCTTTATCCTTTCTCTGACTTGGATATATCATAGTATGGAAATGAGGTAGGCCTTATTTTAATCAAGGTGTGTTTTTCACAAATCAACACATCTCATTCTTCATACTGACTGCGACATTTTCTTGCTTAAAAATCCTTTACTGCTTCTTTATTTCCCAAATAATAAACTTCAGGTTTGCTGGCACTGGTGTCAGGTCCTCCAAAATCAGCTTCCAAAACATTCATCCCAGCCTCTACAGTTCAGCCTTCTGGCTTTGAGAGCCCACTCTCCCTTTCATACTTCGTACCTGACCCATATTGCCCCTCTCCAGTGCCGGGACACATGTTGAGCTTCTCTTGTGACTTCTCCATCTTCCCTTGGAAACACGAGTTGACATAGGACGGCAGATTTTCTAAAACAAAGAAAAATCTTTTTATCTTTGGACATATCTGAAAGTATAAAGAGCTTCCTCCTTTCTAAGGAAGAATGATGTGTATATCTTCCCCCCAAAAGAGTAGAAACATAAACTCTATGTTTCACAGACTCAAAATCAGAATCATCAAATTCATCAGTCATTCGTGGGGCTTCTTGGTGTATGTCTAAGCTCCATGAGCCTATGGCCATATATATTTTCTTCACCATTATATTCTCTCTGTGCTCGGCATGTCACAGTCCTTCAGTAAAATATATATTTATATCTAATATATTCAATGAAAAATTAATAAATAAATGAATGAAATGGACTTGGATCCCCTAGAGTGGTTGAGAGCTATACTTACCCTTTGGGAAGCTTTCAGAAATCTCCTTTAAATCAGGATAGGCCATCAGATTGGCTCTGCTGAACAACACTTTCAGAAGTGACAGGTCAAACGTCTTCTCCAGTTCATCGAGGACATCATAGACCACTCTTGCCAATGGGATTAGGTTTCTACACGCTTCTTGAAAATACTTAAAAAAAGTGAACAAAGAATTATGTTGCTATGGATTTATGGGTTACAAAAGACTCCTAAGGTTGGAACAAAGGCCATTTGTTCTCTTATGAAATGTAAGAATTTTGCATGTATTACAATAATTTCTTAAAGATCCTCAGCCTTAAAAATAGACACTTGTATTTGTGAACTAGCTCTCTGACTTTGACATACAGTTGAAAGGAGAGAGTACTTTTGATGAATCAAAGTGTGTTCAAAAGTCAAATGATGTGTGGAGCTTTAGGATCCAGGCCAGGATGCTTCAGGAGCAGACCTAACAGGCCATGAGAGGCTGTTCTGGTGACTGGATAATAGCCACTGCTCTCCCTGAGGACTAGCCTGGCCTAGCCTAAAGGGCTCTAGGAAACAAGTGACCACCCTCCCCTGCTGTGATCCTGGCAAAAGGGCAAAGAAAATTTATAAAGAGAAGGTTTGTCTTCAGTACCTTCTGGGGGACCCAAACTCTTCCTAACCTTTACTGCATGCTTAGGCCTCAGAAATGTTAAAGAACAAGAAACCATTTAGAGAGAGAGTAGTAAGCGTCTGCTTCCAGATTTACCCTAAAGTGATACAACTACTCTGTGAGTTTCACAACCCTCAGGCTCAAGTGTTTAAAATAAGTTGGCTCTGTAATGAAGCACTGCATGCATGTATTTAATTTTAGTTTATGTTGGTATGTTGTATAAGTGAACCTAAGGTGCTCTGCACCTGTGGAGCATTCCTGATGCCCATTCTGCCCAGTTCCACAGCCATGTGTCTCCACCAACAGTTACTGCAGAAATAGAGGTTTTCTGTGACACCTGCTTCTCTTAAGACACCTCCTAACTGATACGAAGTGAAGGGCCCCACGTACAGGAGGCCCTCTAGCCTACTGGCTGCACCCTGAGGTTTGGCATAATGCAGTGTGGGTCTGATATACTGGCATGAAGGAATTCTCCTCACTCACTTCGTACTTCTGCTCAGAGATGAAGGCGTGGTCTCGGAGGCTCATGAGGAAAGGAAATGGCGTTGTGATGGCACTTGCAATCTCCACTTTATTTTCTCTGAAGTGCCTGAAAATGAGTTTGTCCAAACACTGCTCCTCTGTCTTCTGGTTTTCTCTGAACACTCTAAGAAACAGATAAAATGTGGAAATAGATACTAAGTTTCCAAAAGTTTTATCACGGCTGGATGATTTTAAATATGAAGGATGGTCAACGCAGAGTGAGCAGATATAAAACAAGTGATCTTGTAGGGTTATTGTTAGGTGCCATCAAGTCAACTCTGACTCATAGAGAATATCATAGGTTTTTCAATGGCTGACTGTTTTAGAAGTGGATTGCGATGCTCTTCTCCCATTTTTGTGATACTTCTTATAGAGAAACAGGAATTTTAAATTTCAGGAATAATTAAGGACACAATAGAAGAAAATAGGGATCTTAACAAAGAACTGTACATAATTCCATGGTTCACTCTGTTCTAATCAACAACTCTCTAGAAAAACATTGAATTAAAGAATGTTAGCTAGGTGTAGTGGCACATGCCCATAATCCTTGTACTTGGTAGGCTGAAGTAGGAATTTTGAGTTCAAGGCCAGCCAGGGCTGTAAAGTGAGATTCTGTCTTAAAAACAACAAAACCAAGAAAATAAAAATTTTAAGTCTTTATAGGCACTGATGGGCTGGGATTTAGCTCAGATGGGTAGAGTGCTGCGCTGCAGTCTCAGAGGTCTCGAGTTCAATTCCCAGCACCACAAAAATGGGAGAAGGACCTGGCAATCCACTCCCAAGGCAATCCCGAAACAGCCATTGAAAACCCTATGAGGGTCGCTATGAGTCGGATACCGACTTGACAGCACCTAACAACAACAACAACACAGGCACTGATATGATACTATAATGGTTAATTTTATTTGTCAACTTAGAGAGGTTTTTTTTGGATAAGATTAACATATAAACTGGTGAATGCTGAAGAAGGCAGACTGCCTTCCATGATATGACTGGGCCCCATCCAATCAGTAGAAGACCTAAATAAAATAAAAAGACAAGCCTCCGCAGGTGAGAAAGAATTCTCCAGTAGTCTGCCTTCAGTTTGGAGCTGCAACATAGGCTCTCCTGGGTCTCCAGCCTGCTGGTCCACTCTATAGATTTTGGATTTACTAGCCCTCAACATTTTGTGAGCCAATTCCTTACAATAAATCTCTCTACATACACATGTTATTGGTTTTGTTTCTCTGGAGAACTCTAATTAACACAGATTGTAACAACAACAACAAAAAGTTACAAAGGAATTTTAAAAGAGACATTACAAAACCTGATACTGAAAGGCAAGTCTTGTTAGTTAACAACAAAGAGAAATCTCAAGAAGATGTACAGGAAATATACCTCCCCCATCTGTAACTACAGGTGAAGGAATGACGTCCCACATCACCAAATTGGTCCAAAGACTCTTATCTGGTAAAGTTTGAGTTAAAATCGTCACAAGAATCTCAGTATTTTTCTCAGTTCCAATATGAAGACTGGTATGAAGAGTCAAAATAAGGGAGGAAGGGCTAAGATGGCAGACAGATAACAACCGCCCTGAGGACAAACAGGAGAGCTTCAACAATAGCATAAACTCATATTGATCAGTCAGACAGAGTGATAAATTAGATAAGAGGCAAGGGGGGAAAAAAAAAACCACAGGTCAGATAAATACCACCAACTCCAGGAGAGTTTTAAAAAGGGAGGAGAAATCAGCAAGGCAGGCCAGTGAAAGCGCACCCCCAGAAACATGGCAATTTTTTCCAGCAGGAAGAGAAAATTAACTACACAGAACTGGGCTGCCAGGAAACCCACCAGCAGTTCCTCTGGCATGATGTGGACTGAACAGATAGTGGAGAGAGTTCCAGGGGGTCAATGAGATTGGAATCCAAAATGGAAAAGAACTAGAGAAACTGCTGTGGATGACGCCCCGCCCCGCATTGCCTGGATTGCAGAGCACAGAGAGCATACAGCCCAGCGAAACTTTCACACAGGCGTCTGGAGCTTGGATCTGCTGAGCAGCACAGCCCTGGCAACCTGCCAACATCCTGCAGATAAGACACTAGCAGCACTTCCCATGGAGAGTAGCTGGTGAATGAGTCCCAGATACCAGGTGTGGCCAGTGCCAGCAGTGCGCCTGCCACCCCGCCACAGCACTGTGGAGTTCCTGGCCACAGCTTGCAATAGGAGAGTGGTGGGGCATGAGTCCCACATGGGAGCACAGGCCTCATCCTGCCCAGTACAGCATGAGATCAGCAAGTGAGTGCAGTGGGGCTCGGGACGCAGGAGGGGAGAGGGCACGACATTGAGAAGTGGCTCACCACCATCTGCCACGACCATTTGGGCTCTGTTCTCTGAGCTAAAACCTCAGCCTATGAGCTCTACAGGAAGAGGCAGAAGTCTCAGAAGGGCAGCAGGGGACCGGCCACCTCTTTGCTAACACAGCACAGTCAGGGCACCCCACAGAGTGGGTCACTGAGAACACCCTGAAATCCAGTCCAGCCTAAGAGACTATTGTGGACTTCCCACCATCATCCACTGCTGGAGGGATGCTGCACAGAAACCCCTCCCCCACCAGACCTCCCAACTTTCAGCAAGAGAGCAGGTAGGGAAAATCTGTTTCCCTGCAGTGGAACTGAGAAATCTCAAAATAAGGATATCATCACTGCTTAGGAAATTTTACACAAGAGAAAAATGAAAACATCTATAAGCAGAGGCACCAGCAGGGATGCAGCTGAACAACAACCCAGTAGGGCTTCCCCTGACAGCAGCAGGCAGAAGGAGAGACTGTGGGGCACTAGGCAAGGACTCTTGCCTAAAGGAAGTGAGGTGGGACCATCTCAGAGGGTGAGTGGCTGCTGCTGGTAGGAGGGAAGGCAGTTAAACCTGAGGTCTCTAGATAAAGGGCTCTGGGGAGAGATCTCTAAGAAGTGAACAAGAGTGGGACTGTAAGGGTGTATAAGTGGGGTGCCTGTTCTTTCTTTCTTTCCTTTTGATTGTTGTTGGGCTTTCTTGTAGCCCTCTCTTTCTCTTATTTCCTTTTTTCTATTTTTATCTTCCCTTTATTATTTTCAATCTCAGTATACCCCACTTCCTCATTTGTTTCTTTACTTTTTTTCCCCCATCTCCCCTCCCCCATCATCCCCCAGTAGAGAAGTAGAGATGGTTGCCATCCTGGCCCCCAGTCCCAGTGGAACTGTGAACTGAAGAGAGGGAAACTGGGGAGTGGAGAGTCCAGGGCATAGTGAAGAGTGATACGAACTGATGGTTCTCAGAACCTAGGAGAACCAGTCCAGAAAAAGGCTTATCTGGGGTTGGGTAGGGCTGGTGATTTAGAGTAATATTCCCACAGACTCAACAGCTTAAGACACATGGTGTAGGCTGTAGACCAATCGGCGGCTGGGAATGCAGGGGATGGAGAGAAACTGAAGGGGACAATGCTGAATACAGAGTCTGCAGCAGAACCTAGACATTGGGCATGGAGGCTGCAAACTACAGGGCAGAAAAGTGAGAGAAAAGCACCAGCAACCCATCGTCACCCAAACTCAAAGGGATGCCAGAGGGAGAATCTCTTTATACTTGGGAGAGATGGAAACTAACTCCCAGACCAAGCCATAGGCAAGCCTCAGCAGAAAAACACATAATACATGAAAGGACATACTGGATGCAAAGATCCCATAGACCAAAGCCTCTCAACAGAAAATATCAAGCAATCTCGATTTCTAGAGATTCCAGAATCAAAATTCAGAATCTTGATTATAAATATACTAACAGACATCAAAGCTAACACCACCAGCACTCTTGAGATCTTGGAGAAGAAGGTATCTTGTATTGTATTCTCCAAAGAACTAGAAAATATTTTTAAAAACCAAGAAGCAATCCTTGAGATGCAAGGCAAGCTGAATGAAATAAACATTTCAATAGACTCCTCAGCATCCAGACAGGATGAGCCCAAACAGAGAATTTCATGTACAGAGGATGAGGTACAAGATATTAGTCATAAGCTAGGATAGAGAGAATGATGAAATATTATAAACAAGATCCCCAAAAGGTTTCAGACAAAATGAGAAAACAAAGCCTAAGGATTCAGGGAATCCACAAAGGAGCACAACACGAGATGACTAGGAAATTTACTCCAAGAAATATTGAATGAAAACTTCCCAAACCTAATGCAAGAGATGGATACCTATACAATTGAATCATTCAGAACCTCAAACAGAGTAGGCCAAAACGGATCCTCTCCACAACACAGTATAGTCAGAATGCTTATCTTAGACAGCAGAGAAGCCGTTCTGAAAGCAGCAAGGGAAAACTGACCAACAAAGGCAAATCCATTAAAATAACTTCAGACTTCTCCATATCAGCATTGAAGGCTAGAAAAGCCTGGACACATATCATTCAAGTTCGGAAAGAGAATAACTTCCAACCAAGACTATATTATCCAGCAAAGTTGTCTTTCAAAATAGATGAGGAGTATAAGACATTCCATGATATTGCCATGTTCAAATGATTCATAGCCACCAAACCAGCATTACAGAGGATCCTCAATCAACTACCACATACAGAGGAGGTAAGACAACCCCACATAGAAGATCAAAGAAATGAACAATTAACATGAGAGGAAATCAAGAAAAATAAGATAAATATGAATCAAAAGCCAGTAACAAGTACTGACTTGATGTATAACAATAAACACCTCTCAATAATTTTATGTAAATGGTCTTAATCCATCAATTAAGAGATACAGACTGGTCAATTGGATGAAAAAACATAAACCCTCAATATGTGCCATTCAAGAGACTCACCTAACCCACAAAGACTGTAAAAGGCTGAGGATTAAGGGATGGAAAATAATACACCAGGCGGGGGGGGGGGGGGAACAGGAGTCATGATACTAATTTCAGATACATTAATGTCAATCCAGAACTAATTAGAAGAGACAAAGAAGGATACTACATATTACTAAAAGGAAAAATCAACCAGGAATAAATAATGTTACTTAATATATTCTCCAAATGCAGGGATACCCAGCTTCATAAAACAAACTTTATGGGAAAGAAAGAAATACATTGGACCAGACACAATAATTATGGGAGACTTCAATACCCCACTTTCAACAAGAGGAGTTGTTGTTGTTAGATGCCATGAAGTCGTGCCCAACTCATAGCAACCCACATAGAGTTTTCAAGGTTGATTGTTTTGAGTTTGCCTCGGGAGTGGATTGCCACACCCTTCTCCCATTTTTGCAGTGCTGGGAATTGAACTCAGGACCTGAGAGACTGCAGAGTGGTGCTCTACCAACTGACCTAAATCCCAGCCCTTTCACCAAGAGACAGGTCATCAAAAGAAAAAATAAACAGAGAAACAATGAGCTTAATTTGCACCTTAGACAAACTGGAACTCACAGATATATACAGAATATTACAATCCATCTGAAAAGGAATACACATTCTTCTCAGCACCACATGGAACTTTCTCTAAGATAGACCACATTTTACTACTCAAAAATAGCCTCAACAAACACAAAAAAGTAGAAATCATCCCTTGTACCTTATCACATCACAATGGAATAAAATTGGAACTCAAAACCAACAAAAACTTCAGAAATTTTACAAATTCATGGAGACTAAGTAATACACTGCTGAATGATCAATGGGTTATTGAAGAAATTAAAGCAGAAATTTAAAAGTACCTGCAATCAAATGAGGATGGAACCACATCCTACCAAAACTTATTGGGTACAGCAAAGGCAGTTCTAAAAGGGAAGTTCATAGCATTGAGTGCCTTCATCAATAAGTTAGGGATGGGCCAAATAAATGACTTAATGACACATCTCAAGGCACTAGAAAGCCAACAACAAACCAATCCCAAAAGGAGAACTCAGACAGAAATTATCAAGATCAAGGTAGAGATATCCCAATTAGAATCTAAAAAGATAATTCAAAGAATTAATGAGACTAAGAGCTGGTTCCTTGAAAAGATTAATAAAATGCACCCCTAGCCAATCTCACCAAAAGAAAAAAATAAATAAAAGGCCAATATTGTAAAAGTTAGAGGTGAGAAAGGAGTCACAACCACGGATTCCAATGAAATCAAGAGTACTCAGGGAGTACTTTGAGAAATTGTATTCAAAATTATGAAAATACAGAATAAATGGATAAATTTATTATTAACATATATGATTTACCAAAATTAAGCCTGGAGGACATAAGTGACTTAAACAGACCCATTACATATGCTGAAATAGAAAAGGTAATAAAGGGGCTGGGATTTAGCTCAGTTGGTAGAGCACTGCTCTGCAGTCTTTGAGGTCCCGAGTTCAATTCCCAGCACCGCAAAAATGGGAGAAGGATGTGGCAACCCACTCCCAAAGCAATCCCAAAACAATCTGCCATTGAAAACCCTATGAGGGTCACTATGAATCGGACATGACTCAACGGCACCTAACAACAACAACGTATAAAACGTAATAAAAAGCCTCCCAACAAAGAGGAGCCTAGGACTTGATGGGTTCACAGCAGAATTCTACCAATCTTCAAAGAAGAATTATACCAGTTCCCCTCAAGTTATTTCAAAAAGTAGAAAAGGAGGGAGCACTCACAAACTCATTCTATGAAACTACCATCACCTTGATACCTAAACTGGGCAAGGATACCTCTAAGAAAGAAAACTATAGACCAATTTCCCTAATGAATATAGATTCTCAACAAAATCCTGGCAAACCTAATTCAGAAATAGATTAAAAAGACTGTTCATCATAACCAAGTGGGATTTATTCCACAGATGCAAGGCTGGTTCAACATATGAAAATCAATCAATGTAATTCAACATATCAAGAGACTTGCAAATAGAAACCACATGATCATCCCAATCGATGCTGAGAAGGCCTTTGACAAAGTATAACACCTTTTCATGAAAAAAACCCTGGAGAAGATAGGCATAACAGAAAATACCCTATCATAAAGGCCATTTATGACAGACCTATAGCTAATATCATATTAAATGGAGAAAATTTGAAACTATTTCCTCTAAGACCAGTAAGAAGACAAGGATGCCCACTCTCTCTTACATTATTTAACATTATGATTGAAACTCTAGCCAGAGCAATTAGAGAAGGAAGTCAAAGAGATACAGATAGGCAAAGAAGAGAAGAAATTATCCTCATTCCTGGATGACATGATACTTTACCGAAAGGTCCCCAAAAACTCCTCTAGAAAACTTTTAGACCTGATTAACTCCTTTAGCAAAGTGGCAGGATGCCAAATTAACACTCAAAAATCAGTAGCCTTCCTTTACACCAACCGTGAACAGGAAGAGAAGGAAATTAAGGCTACAGTCCCTTTCACAATAGCCTTCCAAAAACTTAAATACTTAGGAATCAATCTAACCAAAGATCCTGCAGGTCTCTACAAGGAAAACTTTAAAACATTAAAGAAAGAAATCGCAGAGGATACTAGAAGGTGGAAGGACCTCCCTGATCATGGATTTGGAGAATCAATATTGTAAAAATGGCTACACAACTAAAAGCAATCTACAGATTTAATGCAATCCTCATTAAAATTCCTATGACAGAATTTACAGAAATAGAAAAAATGATCCAAAAATTCATATGGAGACACAAAAGACCACGTATAGCCAAAACACTCTTAAGATGCCAAACTAGTGCAGGTAGGATCACAATCCCTGACTTTAAACTATATTACAGGGATGCAGCAGCAAAAACAGCTTGGTACCAGCACCAAAACACGCCTGAAGACCAGCAGAACAGAATAGAAGACACAGAGATACACCAATGCCTCTATAACCACCTGATTTTTGACAAAGGAGCAAAGCAGGCAAATTTGAGAAAGGATAGCCTCTTTAGCAAATGGTGCTGGGAAACTTGGATTTCCACCAGCAGAAAAATGAAAACAGAACTGCACCTCTCAATATGCACAAGAGTTAACTAAAAATGTGTAAAAGACTTCAACATAAAACCAGAAACCTTAAAACTACTAGAAAATAGGCAACATGCTCCAACATATAGGCATAGGAAAGCATTTCCTTAATAAGACTCCAATTGCTTAGGAATTTGCAACAAGAATAGATAAGTAGGATTACATGAAATTAAAAAGCTTCTGTACAGCAAAGGAAACAATCAACAGAGTTGAGGAAGACCCCATTGAATGGGAGAAAATCTTTACATCCTACCCCTCTGACAGAGGACTAATTTCCAGAATTTACAAAGAACTCATGAAAGCAACTCAGAACACAACAAATAATCCAATACACAAGTGGGCAAAGGAACTGAATTGACAGTTCTTAAATGAATAATTTTGTAAAGCCATAAAACACATGAAAAAAATGTTTAATATCCCTAGTTGTTGTTGTTGTTAGGTGCCATCAAATTGGTGTTTTCTGGAGGATTCTTTAGGGTCTGGTAAGTATGGATCATGTCACCTGTAAATAGGGATAATTCTACTTCTTCCTTTCTTATTGGATCCCTTTTATTTCTTTCTCTTGTCTTATTTCTGTGGCTAATAGTTCAATAAACACAATGAATAGCAGTGGAGACAGTGGACACCCTTATCTTGTGCCCGATTTTAGGGGAAATTCTTTCATTTTTTATCAAATGGACTTAATAGACATGTACAGAGCTTTCTACCCAAAAGCTACAGAATACATGTTCTTCTCAGCAGCCCATGAAACTTTCTCTAAAATAGATCACATTTTTGGTCACAGATTGAATCTGACAAATACTGAAAAAGTCAAAAGAATTTCGTGTATCATATAAGACCATAATGGAATAAAATTAGAAACAAACAGCAAGAGAAATTACAGAAACTATACAAATACATGGAAAATGAAGTTTTGATACTAATTTCAGACATATTAGACTTCAATTCCAAACTAATCAGAAGAGACAAAGGACATTACATATTACTAAAAGGAACACATAATGTTATTTAATATCTTCTCATCAAATACAGGGGCACTTAGCTTCATAAAACAAACTTCATTGGAGATAAAGGAACACGTTGGGCCAGAAACAAAAATTATGGAGGATTTCAATACCTCACTTTCACCAAGAGACAGGTCATCAAAACAAAAACTCAACAGAGAAACAATGGACTTAAATTGCATCATAGACCAACTGTACCTTACAGATATCTTCAGAATATTCCATCCATCAGATATGGAATACACATTCATCTCAGTACCACATGGAACTTTTTCTAAGATATACCACATTCTAGTCAACAAAAATGGCCTCAACAAATACAAAAAAGTAGAAAACATCCCCTATATCTTATCAGATTGCAATGGAATAAAACTAGAATTCAAGAAAAATTTCAGAAATCTTACAAATTCATGGAGACCTATTAATACACTGGTGAATGATCGGTGGGTTATCAAAGTAATCACAGCAGAAATTTAAAAATTCCTGCTATCAACTAAGGATGAGAACACATCCTACCAAAATTTATGGAATATAGCAAAGGCCATTTTAAGAGGGAAGTGCATAGCCATGAGTGCCTACATCAGTAAGTTAGGGAAGGCCCAGTTAAATAACTTAGTGATGCATCTCAAGCCATTTGAACACCAACAAGAAAAACCCAAAAGGAGCACTCAGGCAGAAGTTATCAAGATCAAGGCAGAGACCATTAGAATCTAAAAAGACAATTCAAAGAATTAATGAGACTAAGAGCTGGTTGGGCTGGGATTTAGCTCAGTTGGTAGGGGGCTGCACTGCAGTTTCTGAGGTCCTGAGTTCAATTCCCAGCACCACAAAAATGGGAGAAGGACCTGGCAATCCACTCCCAAGGCAATCCCAAAATAGTCAGCCATTGAAAACCCTATGAGAGTCGCTATGAGTCAGATACCAACTCGACGGCACCTAATAACAACAACAGCTGGTTCTTTGAAAAGATTAATAAAATAGATGCCCCTCCAAGACAGTCTCACCAAAAGACAGAAAGACCAAAAATGAAAAAAAAAAAAAAAAGATTGGAGATGAGAATGGGATCACAACCACCAATACCAACAAAATCTAGAAAGTCATCAGGGAATACTTTGAGAAATTGTACTTGCCCCCAAAAAACCAAAAAAACAGAAGAAATGGATAAGTTCATTAATACATATGAATTACCAAAATTAAACCCAGAGGACATAAACAAACAAAAATACAGAGGAAATAGATAAGTTCATTAATACATATGAATTACCAAAATTAAACCCAGAGGACATAAACAATCTAAACAGACCCATTCTATTCACCGAAATAGAAAAGGTAATAAAAAGCCTCCCAAAAAAGAAGAGCCCAGGCTCTGGCATGTTCACAACAGAATTCTATCAAACCTTCAAAGAAGAATTAAAACCTATATTCCTCAAGCTATTTCAAAATGTAGAAAAGGAAGAGGCACTCCCAAACTCATTCTGTGAAACCACCATCACCTTGATACTAAAACCAGGCCAGGACACTTCAAAGAAAGAGAATTATAGACCAATTTCCCTGATGAACATTGATGCAAAAATTCTCAACAAAATCCTGGCAAACCTAATTTAGCAACACATATAAAAGATCATATACCATGAAATCATGGGCTTCATTCCACAGATGCAAATCTGATTCAACACATGAAAATCAATCAATGTAGTTCAATATATCAAGTGACTTGCAGACAAATGACATGGTCATCTCATTTGATGCTGAGAAGGCCTTTAACAAAGTGCAACACTCTTTCATGATATAAACTCTCAAGAAGATGGGCATTATAGGGAAATACTTCAACATCATAAAGGCCATTTATGACAGCCCTACAGCCAATATCATATTGTTGTTGTTGTTGTTAGGTGCCATCGAGTCGGTATCCGACTCATAGCGACCCTCATAGGGTTTTCAATGGCTGAGTGCTTCGGGATTGCCTTGGGAGTGGATTGCCAGGCCCTTCTCCCATTTTTGCGGTGCTGGGAATTGAACTTGGGGCCTCAGAGACTGCAGCGCAGTGCTCTACCCACTGAGCTAAATCCCAGCCCAATATCATATTAAATGGAGAAAAATTGCAACTATTTCCTCTAAGATCAGGAACAAAACAAGGATGCCCGTTTTCTTCTCTTTTATTCAATATTGTGATCAAAGTCTTAGCCAAAGCAAGCAGACAAGAGAAGGAAATAAAAGGGATACAGATAGGCAAAGAAGAGGTCAAATTGTCCTTATCTGTGGATGACATGATCCTTTACCTGAAAGATCCCCAAAATTCCTCTAGAACACTCTTGTTGTTGTTGTTGTTGTTGTTAGGTGCCATTGAGTCATATCTGATGTATAGACTTAATTAACTACTTCAACAAAGTATCAAGACACAAACTTAACCTCAAAAATCAGTAGTCTTCCTTTACCCCAATTGTTAATAGGAAGAGAATGAAATTAAGGCAAACATCCCTTTCATAACTGCTCACCAAAAAATTAAATATTTAGGAATCAATCTAACCAAAGACCCTGAAGATCTCTACAATGAAAAGTTCAAAACATTAAAGAAATTGCAGAGGATACTGGAAGGTGGAAGGACCTTCCCTGCTCATGGATTATGAGAACCATTATTGTAAAAATGGTATACTACCAAAAGCAACTTACAGTTGAATGTAATTCCCATTAAAATCCCAATGACAGATTTTTCAGAAATAGAAAAAATAATCCAAAAATTTATATGGAAACACAAAAGACCACATATAGCCAAAACACTCTAAAGCCACAAAACTAGTGCAGGCAGGATCACAATACTTGGCTTTAAACTATACTACAAGGCAATAGTAGCAAAAACAGCTGTGTACCAGCACAAAAATAGGCTTGAAGACCAATGGAACAGAACTGAAGATCCAGAGATACACCTATGCAACTTCAGCCACCTGATCTTTGACAAATTGGCTAAGGATGCAAAAATGGAGAAAAGACAGTCTCTTCAACAAATGGTGCTGGGAAAATTGGATATCCATCTGCAGAAAAATGAAAATAGAACCATCTCTCTCAAATTGCATGAGAGTCAACTCAAAATTGGTAAGTGACCTCAACACAAAACCAAAAACCTTAAAACTACTAGAAGAAAAGATAGGAAATACTCTCCAATACATTGACATAGGAAAGTATTTCCTTAACAAGACTTCAATTGCTCAGAAAATCACACCAAGAATTGACAAATGGGATTACATTTAAAAGTTTCTGTACAGCAAAGGAAACAATCAAGAGAGTTAAAGAAGAGCCCACTGAATGGGAGAAAATCCTCACATACTACACATCTGACAGAAGACTGGTATCTAGAATTTACAAAGAACTCAAAAAGCAAATCCCAATACAACAAAAAACCTAATACACAAGTGGGCAAAAGAAATAACCAGTTCTTAAATGAAGAAGTTCATAGGGCTAAGAAATACATGAAAAACATGCTGAATATTCCTAGCCATTAGGGAAATGCAAGTCAAAACAACTCTGAGATTCCATCTCACTCCAATAAGAACGGCCAAGATCACAAAACAAATAATAACAAATGCTAGTGAGGATGTGGAGAAAAGGGAACCATTTTGCACCTTGTTGGACTGCATATTAGTTCAATCACTTTAGAAATCAATATAGAGATACCTCAAAAAACTAAAAGTAGAATTGCCATACAACCCAACTATACCACTCTTGGGAATATAACCAATGGGAGACAAATCATCATACCACAGAAACACATGCATCTCCATATTTAATGCAGCAATCTTCACAATTGCAAGGATATGGAACCAACCAAGATGCCCATCAACAGAAGAATGGATTTAAAAATTGTGGTACATATACACAATGGAATATTAGTCATCAATAAAAAAAGAATGAAATAATGTCATTTGCAGCAAAATAGATGGAACTGGAGACTATCATCTTACATGAACAAGCATAGACCCCAAAAGAGAAATACCTTATGTTCTCATTCATATGTGGAAGCTGAATCTTACTTAAAGGAAGAAAAAAACCTATACATAAACCATGTTGTTGTTAGGTGCCATTGAGTCAACTCCGACTCATAGCGACCCTCATAGGGTTTTCAATGGCTGATTATTTCGGGATTGCCTTGGGAGTGGATTGCCAGGTCCTTCTCCCATTTTTGCGGTGCTGGGAATCGAACTCAGGACCTCAGAGACTGCAGTGCAGTGCTCTACCAACTGAGCTAAATCCCAGCCCTATACATAAACAGATGTATACAAATGCACAATTAAACTTCGTGAAGAAGGGAGAATATAAAGTATAGAAAGGAGGAGGGAGGGGACTATCAAAAGAAAGTGGAAGTTGTAGAAGGTGGAAGGGGAAGAGAAAAAATGTGAAAGGATAAAGGGGGAGAGGATAATCTCAATGTGAATGATGCAACTTCATGAGTACATGGGAAAAGTAGAGGAATATAACCCATATATCCATACAAGTTTTACTACATACATGTCAAAAGTTTCCGTAAACTTTGTAGGTTGATGAAAGTGTAACTAACAGTGATATAATATTTGCATCATGGAAAAAGCAAATACTGTATTACTCTATACCCCACAAACATTTATCAATAAAAGGAAAAAAGAAAAAAAAAGAAAATGGCAGGGGATTCTATACTATGATACTCCAATTACCCCAGCACAACAGGAAGGAAAAAATGATTAAAAACAAAAGCAAAAACACACATACAAAACAAACAAAGAACTAAAAAAAATTTTTTTGTGGTACTAGGGGTTGAACCCAGGTCCTCGTGCTTTGCAAGTGCTGGACCACTGAGCGGCACCTCCAGCCCTTTTTTTTTTTTTTTTTTTTTTTTTTTTTGAGACTGGGTTTCGCTAAATTACACAGACTGCTCCTGGTCGCCAACTTTTGATCCTCCTACCTCTGCCTCCTGAGTTGCTGGGATTACAGGCATGCGCCACCACACCCGGCTTAAAATTTTTTAAAAAAAAAAGAAAAAATGCTGAAGGAGCTTCTTTCTGTGGCCTCAGTGCTGTAGTCTGTTGGGTGGAAGTGGTGGTCAGTTAAGGATGGAGTTGTTTTATCTGACCACAGCTAAGAGTTGACCGTCTCCGTACTTCCCCTCAGGAGATGGAATCATCTCTGCCTAGTGAAAAGTGTTTGCTTCTGAGCACCTCTCCCAAGCCTCTTGCTGCCTGACCCTCTCAGCACATCAGCATCTTCTCTCTCCACTACCTGCAACTGCTGGCTGCAAGTGTGTAGCATGCTGAAGCTGTGGCAGGTCACCCCCAGGTTCTCCATGGGTGATAATTATTTTTAGTCCCCCTGGGTAGCTCAATCTCACACAATAGGTTCCCTCTCAACATGGTGCTGGGTAGAAGCCCTCTGAGACATGGAGTGTGGGAAAGAGAGTCACTTCTCCAATGTGGAACCCCTCAGTCAGGGAGAGCCACTGTCTCAGCAGGTCCCCGGGAGAGTTCAAGGGCTTCAAGGACTATGGGTTTGTCCTGTGGGACTGCAAGTCTGACAGCCAGGGCTGTCTGGCTTACCTCTCTGGATGAGGGCTCCGATTCCCCTCCCCGATTGGAAGCTGGCTAGAGCTGTGTCCTGATCAGCGCTCTTGCTGTTCAGCGCTGATATGCTATCTGAGACCAACCAAGTCTCCTCTGTGGTTTCGGTGCTTCCCTAGACCTTCTTTCTATGGAAAAGACTCCACTCCTTCCTATTCTGACTCCTTTGTTTCACCACCTCACGCAAAGGCTGCCCTCAGTCCGCCATCTTAAACCGGAAGTCCATAGATGACTTCTCTGGCACCTTTTCTCTCCATCAACAGGGAATCAGCATGGTAATAGTTGACTACAGCTGAAGGAGCTGGAAGGCACAGACTATTTAAGGAGCTCAGATGGAAACCCTAAGACATCAGGGAAAACAAGCCACCTGTGGAGCTGCGGTTTAGCTCAGCTGGTAGAGTGCCACTCTGTGCTCTCTGAGGCCCTGTGTTCAAACCCCAGCACTGCAAAAATGGGAGAACAATGTGGCGGCCCACTCCTGAAACAATCCAGAAGCCATAAGTCATTAAAAACCCTGTGAATAACAGAGGAGCACTGACACAGTGCCGGGTGTGGCACAGTGCTGAGGAGTGTTTCATTCTGTTGCACATAGCATCAACTTCCCAATGTACACATTAGTTAAACCTCTTTTCTCTGCTGTTCACTATTACTTGTCTCTTTAATTGGCCTATTGAGGAATGATGGCCAAGCTTAATTCCAGGAACTAGAGGCCTTGCCTAAACTCCAGTAACACTGAGAGACAGGGCTTGTTCAAGGTAAGAAGAGCCACAGTGGATTGCGTGATTACAGCATATAAATGCGTGAAATGACTGACAGCACTGTTAAAAAGAATGGGAAGAAGTTTGTGACATTCATTTATAAGGTACACCCACCACTCATGAAATGGCCTTGTCACGTTGCCAGCTGAGCAGCCTGAGGAAGTCCCTTGAGAGCCCCAGGGGCCTCAACTCAGGCGCAGCCAGGGTCATGACTTGAAGCCATAGATAAAAACATATTTCAAGATGAGTCAGAGTGAAGCAAAATTGGTGAGTTTATTGATTAAGTAGAAGGCAAGATACAGCTGAAGAGTCAGGTGTGGACGTGAGGAGAGGAACATAATGGAATGCTTTAGTCTAGTCGCAGCTGTGTAGGTGATCCGGGGCTTTGAGAGTTATGTGGTTTCAGAGAGGTAATCTATGTAACTAAGGTTGGGGGGAGAAAACAAAATGTGTTGGTCTGCTCATTCCCTATCATAAGAAGTTTTTGTTTGTTTGTTTTGTGGTACTTAGGGGTGAACCCTGGGCCTCACACATACTTTGCAAGTGCTCTTCCACTGGGCGGCACCTCCAGCCCTTTTTAATTTTAATTTTTATTTTGAGTAAGGGTTTCGCTGGGCTGGGATTTAGCTCAGTTGGTAGAGCACTGTGCTGCAGTGTCTGAGGTCCTGAGCTCGATTCCCAGCACCCCAAAAATGGGAGAAAGGCCTGGAAATCCACTCCCAAGGCAATCCCGAAACAGTCAGCCATTGAAAACCCTATGAGGGTCGCTAGGAGTCGGATACCAACTCGATAGCACCTAACAACAACAACAAACAACGGTTTTGCTAAGTTACACAGGCTGTCTGTGGCCTCAAATTTATGATCCTCCTGTCTCTACCTCCCAAATTGCTGGGATTCCAGGCATGTGCCACCACGCTTGGCTTCTAAGAAGCTTTTTATAAATTACCAATGATTTATGGGGGTACTATGAAGGCTTAGGGCTGGGATTTGGCTCAGTTGGTAGAGCGCTGCGCTGCAGTCTCTGAGGTTCCGAGTTCAATTCCCAGCACCACAAAAATGGGGGAAGGGCCTGGCAATCCACTCCCAAGGCAATCCCGAAACAGTCAGCCATTGAAAACCCTATGAGGGTCTCTATGAGTAGGATACCGACTCCACGGCACCTACCAACGATAACAACAATGAAGGCTTACATATGAGGAAAAAATGTGATTAAGATGAAAACATGGATCAAAATAGACAAAAACAATCAAGGCAGTTTTGCCATGAATGCATCATACAGAGGGGTTAAGCCCTGTTTTTATCTTGAACATGGTCCACTAGCTGTTTTACTAATCTTATTTGTGCTATTTTCAGGAAGGAAGTATAACTTCTGTGTAGTTTCTGTACTCCAGTCAACTGTGTCAAAACTCTTGACTCAGTCAGCAAGAGCTGTGAGTCAGAAGGCAAGGCACTCTTTTTATTTCCCAGGTCCCCTTAACCTCTCCTGTCTTTCTACCTGCATCAGGACAGTGGAATTTTAAGTGGACGTGATTAATTATAAAACTATATTGCAAACTCCAGGGAAACCACTAAAAATATTTTAGGAGAAGCATAGTTGATATACTAAGAAGGGATAGAAAATAGCATCATAAAATGATTAAAGTCAGAAAAGGCAAAAAAAGAAAGGAAGAAAAAATATAAACAGTAAGTGCAATGAAAATATTGACAAACAGTCCTGGGTAGTGGGCACAGATCTGTAATCCCAGTGGCTCGGGAAGCAGAGGCAGGAGGATTGCAAGTTCGAGACCAGAGGCAGTGTGTATAACTTAGCCAGACCCTGCCTCGAAAAGTAAAAAATGGTCTGGGAGCGCAGCTCAGTGGTCCAGCACTCGCAGAGCATGCAGGCGCGTGGCCCTGGGTTCAACCCCCAGTACCACAAAAACAAAACAAAAACATTGACAAACATGGTAGGTATTAATCTGACTACATTAATAATCAGTTTAAATGAGAATGATGTAAATTTACAAATGAAAAGACAGAGTACATTTTTAAAAATCCAATTATATGTTGTATATAAGAAAGTTGCTTTGGCCAGAGCCATGGCGCATACCTGTAATCCCAGCAATTCAGAAAGATAAGGCAGGAGGATCATGAGTTGGAGGACAAAGACAGCCTGAGAAACTTAGCAAGACTGTGTATCTAAATAAAAAATAAAAAAGAGTCTGGGGTGCAGCTGAGTGGTGGAGCCATGGTGAAGCATGCACAAGGCCCTGGGTTCAACCTCCCAGTACAAGAAAGAGAAAACGAAGGAAAGAAGGAAGGAAGGAAGGAAGGAAGGAAGGAAGGAAGGGAGGGAGGGAGGGAGGGAGGGAAAAGAAAAGAAAGAGAGAAGGAGGAGGAGGAGTAGAGGAAGGCAGGCAGGCAGGCTCTATAAAAGCTGACTGTCAGGTTGTTGTTAGGGGCCATCAAGTTGAATCCAACTCATGATGACCCTGCGTATAACAGAAAAAAACACTGCCTGACACTGTGCCATACATACGATCTTTTTTTATGTTTGATCCCATTATTGCAGCCACAATATTTCTTCTCCTTTTGAGTCGTGCCACATCAGCAAGTAGAGGTCCCAGAGGCTTTACTCTATTCTCATTATTAAGGTGGACTCTACTTTGAGGAAGCAACTCTTCCACAGTCATTTCTTGAATGCCTTTGAGCCTGGGTGGGCTCATTTTCTGGCACCATATTAGACAGTGCTTTTCTGCCATTCATAGGATTTTCAACAGCTAATTGAAAAGAAAAGGAAAGAAGGAAAGAAAAGGAAGGAAGGAAAGAAAAGGAAGGAAGGAAGAAGAAAAAGAAAGAAAGAAAGAAAAAGAAAAAAGGAAGAAAGAAAAGAGAAAGAAAGAAACTTCATATAAAAACATGATCAGTTAAACATAAAGGGGTGGAGAATCATACACTATGTCAACACTAATCAAAGGATAGCTTTAGTGACTGTAACAGGTTCAGATAAAACAGACTTCAGAACAAGGAAAATTGTCAGGGATAAAAATAACATTGTATAATTATAAAAGGGTCAGTTCTCCAAGAAGACATAGTCCTTACACACAAATGACAAACTAGTATCAAAAATATGAGACAGAGCCGGGCACAGCGGCACACACCTGTAATCCCAGTGGCTTGGGAGGCAGAGGCAGGAGGATCACAAGTTCAAGACCAGAGGCAGTCTGGGTAACTTAGTGAAAGCCTGTCTCAAAAAGTAAAAAAAAAAATGGGCTGGGGGTGCAGCTCAGTGGTCCAGCACTTGCAAAGCATGCAAGTGTGAGGCCCTGGGTTCAAGCCCCAGTACTGCAAAAAAAAAAAAAAAAAAAAAAAAGAGAGAGAGAGAGAGAGAGAGAGAGACAGAGATAAGAGCGTAGCTTAGTAATAGAGCACTTGCCAAATGTGTGATGCCATGAATTTGATCTCTAGCACAGACCAAAAAAAGTGTGTGGGGGGGAGGAGGGGCAAAAGTTGATAAGACTACAATGTTGTTGTTGTTGTTAGGTATTGTCCATTTGCTATCTGACTCATAGCAACCCTATGTACAACAGAAAAAACACTGTTGTCAGTGCTTCTCTGCTATTCATAGGGTTTTTAATGGCCGATTGTTTTTTGGGGGAGTGGGTTGCCAGGTCCTTCTCCCAAGAAGCATACAATGAGAAATAGGCAAACCCATCACTATTGTTAGAGATTTCAACATGTCTCTTTTAGTGGTTGATAGATCCAACAGGCAGAAAATCAGTGATGATATAGTTGACCTGAACAGCAATAGCAATCAACTTGATCTGACATTTATATAATAGTCCATTCAACTATAGCAAAGCACACATACTCCTCTAGTTCACATGGAGTATTTTCTAAGGTGTACCATATTTTGAGCCATGAAACACATCTTGACAAATTTAAAAGGATATAAATCCTTAAAAAGAGTGTTGACAGACCACAATAGAATTAAACTAGAAATCAATAACGAAAAGGTAGTTGGAAAATCCCAAAATATATAGAGATTAAACAGTGCAGTTCTGGAGTCAAAAAAGAAGTCTCTAGAAATTTTTAAACCATTTGAGCTAAGTGAAAATGAAAATATAACATCAAAATTTATGGGATGCAGCAAAGACAGGCCTTTGAGGGAAATGCATAGCATTAAATGAATATATTTAGAAAAGGGAAAAGACCTAAGTCGGTAATCTACACTTCCATCTGAGGAAATCAGAGAAAAAAAAGGAGCAATTTAAGCCTAATGCAAACAAGAAGTCAAATAATAAAAGCTAAAGTAAAAAATAATAAAATCAAAATAGGAAAGCATTAAAGAAATTTGATGCAACCAAACACTGAGTCTCTGAAAAGATCAATAAAATTGTTAAGTCTCTAGCCAGGCTAACAAAGAAAACACAAAAAGAGAAGACACAAATTACTAACATCAGAAATGAAAGAAGAATCATCACTATGAATTCCATGGATATTGAAAGTATGACACAGGAACACTATGGACCACCTCATGCTAACAGATTTGACAACAGAAAAAACCAGACAAATGTCTTAAAAGATTCAAACTGCCAACACTCACACGAAGAGAAATAGATCATCTGAATAGACCTCTATCTATTAAAGAAATTGAATCAGCCTCCAAAACAGAAAGCACCAGGCCCAGATGATTTCACTAGCAGAATCTATGAAATGTTGAAGGATGAAACGATGCTTTCTTGTAACTGTATCCATGCCAGAAGTAGCCTTGGCTTGGAATCCCAGTAAGAGGACTTTCTGAGCACTTTTACAGCTTATCTTCTGTTTTTAGAAGATAATTTCCATCCTTCTTTAACCAGATGTGTGACCCTCCCAGAATTAAAAAAAAAAAAAAAAGCAACAGTCACTCCCCACCTACGATCCTTTCCTTGGCTCTGATCTACTTTCATCTACTTTCCCTTCCTCCAACCGAGTGTTCAGCCTGTAGCCGAAGCGCTGTGGCATCCGATCCCATCAGATCTCAGAAGCTAAGCAGGGTCGCGCCTGGTTAGTACTTGGATGGGAGACCGCCTGGGAACACCGGGTGCTGTAGGCTTGGGAGACGGACCCTGCAATCCACTCCCCAGAATCAAACCACCACTGAAAACCCTATGAACACCAGAGAAGCACTGAAAATAGCATTTCGCCTGTTGTACCAGGGTTGCTATGAGGCGGAAACCGACTCGATGACACCTAACAACAACAACCAAGTGTTCAAAGATTCGGAATTGACTCCAGGGCTCAGGGACAACACAGATGGGCTCAGAGCAGGACTCGCCCCCAACCATGCAAGCTAGAAAAAGTTTGGCAACAGCCAGGCATCTGATTTGGATTTTAATTATTCTAAAAAGATTTTGTTTTCTCTTTTGGCAGACCGAGTTGTCTTTTGGAGATAAGAGGGCTCAAAGGTCACAAAGAATCGCCTACTTCTGCAACACAGCCTCAGGGACCATGGAGTGCAAACAGCAGTTGCAAGGAAATGAGAAGCTCATATGAGAGGTGGCCTTAGGTTCCCCAAAACCTGTAACCCACGGCAGTTAAAAAAAATCTGCTTTCTTCATATTTTAAATGTATTCTGTTATCTCATTCTTACATATACCTATAAAATGAGGTTGGGTAGACACAAGCAATGAATATAAATTTGCCTTAACAGAGACAAAGGACAAGGAGAGGAAACCACGGCTTACCTGAAGCTCGGCTTGCTGCCTCCATGTGCCATCCTTTCCTGTGGGCCCCAGGACCTTGGCTTAGGATCACCCCTGATGATTAGATTTTCACCCCCTCTGTGCTTTGCCGGAGCTCTTGGAGAAGCTGCCAATTGACAAAACTTGGGGCTTGCCTCAAAAGGGGAAAAGGAAAGTGAAACTGCCTGACTGGGTGACGGAGCCGCCCCTGGCTGGCTCACTGCCTTCCCTCCACCCAGTCTCTGCCCAGAGAGGAGGAGCAAGGCCAGCCTGAGTCCCCAGAAACCGAGGGCCACTTCCCAGGAAAGAGCGCGGAAGGATCCAGCCAACTAAAGCTGATGGAAGTTGTCCCGAGGTGAAGAGGCCTGCTTTGTCCAGGGAGGAAGTGAACTCCACAGCTGCCCCTCTCTGCGCTGAGACAATTGTGGGAAAGACCAGGGAGGGTTGGGGGCATCTGGAGTCTTCTCTCATGCCTGTGGCTGGCTGGGCACCTCAGTGAGCCAGGACTGGAAAAGTTAGACCTGGTATACAGACTGGAGGCTGGAGAGAGCCCAAATGTGTGGCAGTATAAGTTCTCAGCCACCGTGTCCAGATCCCCCCATGCGTGACAGAGTCCCTTCGTGGTTAAGAGTACTTCAGGGAGGGCCTCTTCCTGGAAAAGGACCCGGGGTCTTCCATTTTCTTTTGTGATTGTGTCCATTGTTTTGTTCCTTCTAATTTGCTTTTCTGGGAAACATAGAAATAGATGTACGTGTTGAGCCTCCTGATTCATTGAGCAGTAGGATGATTAAGGAAGGGACTGTCCCTTCCTCAATGAGTCACCGCAGCTGTCTGCCATAGGTGAGGAGTATGTCCGCCATATCTGAGGGGTGCCCTGAGAACTATGTTCTCATTAAAATTGTTGTTGTTAGGTGCCGTCAAGTTGGTATCCGACTCATAGCGACCCTCATAGGGTTTTCAATGGCTGAGTGCTTCGGGATTGCCTTGGGAGTGGATTGCCAGGCCCTTCTCCCATTTTTGCAGTGCTTGGAATTGAACTCGGGTCCTCAGAGACTGCAGCGCAGCACTCTACCCACTGAGCTAAATCCCAGCCCCTCTCATTAAAATAGGCTTGCAAAAACCTCCATGGCAATCTGATATTAAAGGTTTTATGAATAAATTGTTGTTGTTGTTAGGTGCCATCGAGTCGGTATCCGACTCATAGTGACCCTCTGTACAACAGGGGAAACACTATTGTCAGTGCTTCTCTGCTGTTCATAGGGTTTTCAAAGGCAGATTGATTTTTGGGAGGGGGTTGCCAGGTCCTTCCCCCAGGCCTACAGCTTCTGGTGTTCGCAAGTGGTCTCCCATCCAGGTACTAACCAGGCCTGACCCTGCTTAGCTTCCGAGATCTGACGGGATCAGATGCCACAGGGCTACGGCTGCAGGCATTTTATGAATAAATTACAATAGGCAAAATTGTTCATTCCCAGGTAGACTGAGGTTCCACCTTCACGAACAGAATAATCGTTTTAAGGCTAGAAAGAGAAAAGTAATGCTCCACTGCCCACCAGAATGCAACCTTGACATCACACTGTCACCCTGCCCACGGGACACAAACTACTAGTTTCAGGTGAGTCAGCTTGAGGTGGCACACGGAATCGCTATCTTTATCGACATATGTCCCGCAACCTGAGACGCTGGGCTGTTGTAGGTCCCTCACGCGAGAAAATAGGGATCAGATCCACGACAGTAGATACTCGACTGCCAAAAGAACCAACAAATCTGTCCTAGAAGAAGTATAACCAGAGTGCTCCTTGGAAGCAAGAATGGCCAAACTGCGTCTTACATATTTCGGACATGTAGTCAGGAGAGAATAATCCCTGGAGAAGGACATCATGTTTGGGAGAGTGGCAGGTCAACGCAAAAGAGGAAAACCCTCCACCAGATGGATTGACACAGTGTCTGCAACAATGGGCTTAAACATAAATAAGATCGTTTGCCTGGCACAGAATTGGCAAGTGTTTGGATCTGCTGTACATAGGGTTGCTGTGAGTCGGACTCGACTCGACGGCACCTAACAACAACAACAACCACTACCCACGGTATACACAGCATAGGGAGGTACTTATCTGGTTGTTAAGGAAAACCTTGATTCCCAGCCAGTGGAAGGAGTGGGGGCTATTGTTTCTGTCAGCTTGGCTCTCCACATTCTTACACAGGAACATACAATGTGCTGTCCTGGGCTCATGGCCTCTATGGGGCATGGAGGCCCAGGCTATGTCGGGGACAGGCTGCACCAGCCTACTCTGCTGTCCCTTCTCTCTCCTCGCTCTGCCCTTGGGAAGCAGACAGACCTGGGCCACTGCTATAAATGTGCCAACTCTTTGTGCTTCTAAACATAAGGTCTTTGGCGTTCCCCCGATGACTAATATTAAAATTTGGATTTCAAGAGTGTTCCTGCCAAGTTTGCCAGGAAACCCTATTTTACTATGTCATGCATTAACGCAGATAACCAGAGCCTGGAGTTTCAGCTCCAGTCTCCCACTGTCCTGTTTTTCCCGCTACAGAATGAAATGCCCAGGCTGACCAAGAGCCTGGAGTTGGCCCGAATGACCCCCTTATTTTAGGTTTCTGTCTTGCAGGCACCAATCCACAAATCCCTTTAAAAGATGACCAGATCAGAATGCTCTGGGCCAGAACAAAGGGCTGTAGATATGGGCAGTAACTTCCGGGAACTCCCAGGCCTCAGGATAATACAAATGGCATGCTTTAGCAACTCAAAGCCCCACCTTAAAGCCTCTCCTTACCTGACTTTCACCTTCTCCACCCGCTCCTTCCCTGCTTGTAACCCACAAGATAAGCCTTCACCCTGCAACGAGTGGAGGTCCCAACACTGAACTGCTGCACAGGTGAGGTGCGGTACCCTCGAGCTCGAGCTTTAATAAAGGCTCTTTGTTATTGCATTCGACTTAGGACTCCGTGGTGGTCTTTGGGGAACTCGAGCTTTGGGCACAACACAGAATTTCTCCTGGACAAAGGATACCTGGGCCAAGGCTGTTGGCCATCATCAGCTCATCACTGGTTCCTGACACATGGGTTAGAACTGTTTTTCTTCTTTTCTTTTTTTATTTTTTCCTTTTTTTTTTTTTTTTTTAATGTGAAGCCCAGGCCCTCACGCATGCTTTTGGCAAGCGCTCAACCACTGAGCCATACCCCGCAACCCATTTATTACTTTGCATTTTGAAACAGGGCTGGGATTTAGCTGAGTTGGTTGAGCACCGCTCTGCAGTCTCTGAGGTCTCGAGTTCGATTCCCAGCACCACAAAAATGGGAGAAGGACGTGGCAACCCACTCCCAAGGCAATCCCGAAACAATCTACCATTGAAAACCCTATGAGGCTCACTATGAGTCGGAGACGACTCAACGGCACCTAACAACAACAACAACATTTTGAGACAGGGTCTCTGGCCTCAGATTTACAATCCTCCTGCTTCTGCCTCCCAGATCGCTGGGATTAAAGGCGTGCACCAAGATGCCTGGTTTAGAGCTGATTTTCTTTATTTTCATATGATCAGAGGGCCAAGGAGACATGAGCTACCTCCATGCTCTCTGTTCTCGAGCTGCAATTTTGGCCAAATGGGTGACTATCCATAAAAGGAAGTCTATGCTTTCATTTGACCTAAAAGATTCCTCTCTACTTTGCTAGGTGCGCTTGACTCTGACAGTTGGAATCAGGAAGTGGATTATTCACTCTTCACCACAGTCCAGGGATATAGTTTCATTTGCCAAGCAGGTATGGTCACTACCTTCATGTCTAGCTACGTCCTATAACCAACCCCAGACAGATCGCATAGCCTTGAAGATAGGTTGTTATCTTTCTCTGTAACCCTTGTACCTGATTTTTCAATAAATTGGGATTCTTTTACTACAAGCAAAAAAAACAAAAAACAAAAAAACACCCAACTGGCTAATTCAGGCAGAAAATCTCTTTCTTTCTCTCTCCTTCTTTCATCCTTCCTTTCTTCTTTTTTTTCTTTCTTTCTTTTTTTTTTCCTGTGTGTGTAGGGGGTGGGAACTTGAGGGCTGAACCCAGGGCCTCACACATACTTTGCAAGTACTCTACTCCTGAGGTGTGAGAGCAGGCCTAAGGTCGCTTTAAAATCACTTTGGTCCCTTGAAAACCAGCCCCCAACAAAAGCTGATAAGGGCAGCTGTGTCACAAGATGGCTGTGCCTGCCAAAGGGCTGGATTAAGAAAAAGGTGGTGTCACAAAATAGCCTTGTAAAAGGTAAAATTCAGGGAATTCCTGTAAAGGGCTGAGCTCTGGAAAATGGAAACTTAGATTGTACTCCCCCACCCCTTAAACTGCCCTATAAAACCCGAACTGACCAGACCTGAGCCACTGTCCCCTCCAAGTCTATTCTTGAGATGGGGGCAGCCACTGGCCAGTCTAAACTAAACCTCCTTCTGTTCCTAATCCGTTTGTGTCTAGGAGTATTTCTTTCTGGGTTCGAGCTGCTGGGTACACTCCCAGCCTTTTTCTTTCCTTTTTTTTTTTTTTTTTTTTAATTTTGAGCCAAGGTCTCACTAAATCATACAAGCTGTCTCTGGCCTCGAACCTGCAATCTTCCTGCGTTTGCCTCCTAAATTGCTGGAATTACATGCGCAAGCCACTGTACCTGTCCTCTCTTTTTATTTTTTAGAGCGGGTCTCACTATGTAGCCCAGGCTAGCCCTCAAATTTGAGATCCTCCTGCTTCCTTCTACCAAATGTTGGGATTACAGGCATGTGCGATCATGCTCAGACAGAAAACATCTTAGAAATACATTGGGTAGCTCACAGAATTTGTGAGAAAGCTAAAGGAGCAAGCTAAGAAAATGGGCAGCCTAGACAGTAAGTCCCCAGCCCAGCTCATTTCATGACCCCAGGTACACAGTGTGGGGCCACGGATGTGATCAATGTGGCTTTTTCCTTTCTGATTAGAAAGGAGGATCAGAAACAGTTTTCATTCACATGCAACATATAAGAATGTTAATTATATTAGCTCATCTGGCCTTTGTCATAATATAGTACTAAAAGACCTGGATCACCTAACGTCCCATAGAACATCACATTAGCTGATTACATGAATGACATCATACTGATTGACAGGATGAGGTAGAGATGGCCAGCATGCTTGCTAAAAAGGAATTAATTACTGAACTGCAACAACAGAAATGAATCTCAAAATATTATGATGATAAAAGAAATACACCCAAAATACTTACCATATGTCTTCACTTATATAAAACTCTTATATAGGTAAAACTAATCTGTAATAATGGAAAGTAGATCAGTGGTTGTCTGGTCCTGGCGTGGAGGAGGCGATTTTCTGCAAAGAACATATGGGTACTTTCTGAGATACTGGAAAGGGTCTTCATTGTGGTAGTGATTACATTTGGTAAAATTCATCAAAATGTTCACTTAAGTTTGTGGGTTTTTTTTTTTTTTTTTTTTTTTTGTGGTACTGGGGGTTGATCCCGGGGCCTCATGCCTGCATGCTTTGCAAGTGCTGGACCACTGAGCTGCACCCCCAGCCCTTTTATTTATTTTTTCCTTACTTCCTGAGACAGGGTCTCACTAAGTTACATAGACTTCCTCTAGTCTTGAACTTGCAATCCTACTGGCTCCGCCTCCCAAGCCGCTGGGATTACAGACGTGCGCCACCTCGCCCAGCTACTTAAGTGTGTTTTATACAGCCACAAAATTAAGCTAAAACAGAATTATGCTTAATTTTAATTTTAATAATAAAATTTAATTTTATTATATAAATCATTTTCATGTGATTTAATAGGCAAGGTTTTCCCTTTATTACTGTGTTCTCGGGAGAAGGGCCTGGCAATCCACTCCCAAGGCAATCCCGAAACAGTCAGCCATTGAAAACCCTATGAGGGTCGCTATGAGTTGGATACCAACTCCACGGCACCTAACAACAACAACTGTATTCTTGAACGTGTATGGCTTAGAATCAACATCCTTTATCCTTATTCCCTACTGAACAGCACCTAAAAACAACAATCATTATTCATATCTGTCTTTTTCTCATGGAATAATGTTTGCCTGATCAGACATTCTGATGTTGGTTTCTTACTCTTTCTTGCTTACTTGGTTTTGTGTTTTGTTTTGTTTTGTTTTGTTTTTGGGTTTTTTCCCCATTCGCCTGGTATAGTTCTAAATATGTCTACAGGAAGTTCTTGCTACCAGGCTCCTAGAATGCTCATGAAGGGTTTTCTAGGTGAAGTGGAGGGGCTTCAGGAAATAAAGTGTGACATTTGCATAAAATATTCTTACTACCTTTTACCCACAGGTGTCCCCTGCTTCTAACGGCACTGTGAGTTACAGCGTGGACAAGGGAGACAGGAGAAAAATTGATGCTTTTGAATTATGGTGCTGGAGACATCTATTGAATATACCAGTTGTCAGGTGCCGTCGAGTCGGTATCCGACTCATAGTGACCTTCATAGGGTTTTCAATGGCTGAGTGCTTCGGGATTGCCTTGGGAGTGGATTGCCAGGCCCTTCTCCCATTTTTGTGGTGCTGGGAATTGAACTCGGGGCCTCAGAGACTGCAGCGCAGTGCTCTACCCACTGAGCTAAATCCCAGCCCTATTGAATATACCATGGACTTCCAAAAGAACCAACAGATCTGTCCTAGAAGAAGTGCAACCAGAGTGCTCCTTGGAAGCAAGGGTGGCCAGACTGTGTCTTACATATTTCAGACATGTAGTCAGGAGAGACCAATCCCTGGAGAAAGACATCATGTTTGGGAGAGTAGCAGGCCAACGCAAAAGAGGAAAGTCCTCCACCAGATGGATTGACACAGTGTCTGCAACAAGGGGCTTAAGCATAAATAAGATCATGTGCCTGGCACAGAATCAAGAAGTGTTTCAATCTGCTGTACATAGGGTCGCTATAAGTCAGACTCAACTCGATGGCACCTAACAACAACAACAAGGCCTGAATGCACCCTCTCCTCCCCTATTTAGCCTCACATTTTCCCTGTGTCCCCATGGACTCCTGGTGGCTCACACCTCTGTCATTCTCCATGGCTGTGGCCCACGGGGCTGGGCCTATACGTACTTGGCTAGGCGATGCGGCATTTGCACCTCTGTAGGATGCATAGAAGTGCCAGGAACCAAGACCATAAGTAACTTTTTGCAAGATACCCTGATGAAAAGGTGCAGGG
>VMDO01003870.1:71970-135270 GCA_007922755.1 Pedetes capensis
TTCTAAAGAATCACCTGGCTCCTGTGACTTTCTTGCCCCTCCCCTCCCCCTCCATGTGTATTTAAGCTACAGCACAACATTAAAGACTTTGGAGCTTGATCAGACAGCCTGTCTTGCTCTCATCCTTCGTGTCTCTTGTCTCTCTCTCTCTCATTCATTCGCCCCTTACTCTAGGTCCCTGTTGAACAGCCCCGCGGGCCAGGGCATAGAAGGGCTTTCTTCCTCCCTTGGTTTCAATTCTTCTAAAATCCTGAAACCCTATTTCCCATCTTGTTTGCTGATGGCTTTGTGAGTGTCCTGATTGGGAAACTCCTGAAATGTTAATAATTTAAACAGGGCTAAACAGATTTCTAAACCGGAGGACTTGTCACAGACTTTGCATACACATGTACATTGTGGTTGTTAGGTGCTGCCGAGTTGGTTCTAACTCTTAGCAACCCTATGTACAAAAGACAAAACACTCCCCAACACTGTGCCATGCCCTGCACTATTGTCAGTGCTTGTCTGCTATTCATAGGGTTTTCGATGGCTGATTATTTTTTGGTAGTGGGCTGCCGGGTCCTTCTCCCAAATCTACAGCACCAGGTATTCCCAGGTAGTCTCCTACCCAAGGACTGACCAGATCCTGTGGGGCTTCAGAGATCTGACGGACCGGATGCCACAGTGGGAGAGCTGCAGGCACAGGTATATTTATTGTTGTTGTTGTTAGGTCCCGTCTCGAGTTGGTGTCTGACTCATAGCAACCGTACATACAATCGGGGAAACACTATTGTCAGTGCTTCTCTGCTGTTCATAGGGTTTTCAATGGCAGATTGATTTTTGGGAGTGGGTTGCCGGGTCCGTCTCCCAAGCCTACAGCACCTGGTGTTCCCAGGTGGTCTCCCTTCCAAGTACAAACCAGGCCCGACCCTGCTTAGCTTCCAAGATCTGATGGGATCAGATGCCACAGTGGGAGGGCTGCAGGCACAGGTGTATCAGGAATCTTTAAGTGGGTGTGCAAAAGCGGGTGTTCGCTGCCTGCCCTTAAGTTGCTGTTCTAAAGTCCTCACCGGGCAGACTGTGCCTTGGACCCGCTTCCCACACTCCTGGCTCTGAATGCCTGGCTCTCAGCCACTGTGGGCCTGAAGATCCAGCCCCTCTGCATTCCAGTGTATGTTCAGGGTCTCTTTTATTTCCCCAGTTTCCTCGTGTAATTATATTATCCTGAAATATTGTAGGCATTTCTGACTTTGGCTGTCCGTTTTTTAAATTTGACAATTTCTAGCAAATATACTCAGTTGTGGAACCCTCACCGCAATCCAGTTTCAGAACATTTTCATCACCCCAAAAAGCTCAGAATGAGCTGAGTGGGGTGGCGCACACCTGTAATCCCAGCAGCTGGGGAGGCGGAGGCAGGAGGATCCCAAGTTCGAGACCAGAGACAGTCTGTATAATTTAGCGAGACCCTGTCTCAAAAAGTGGGAAAAAAAAAAAAAAAAGTGGGCTGGGGGGGCAGCTCAGTGGTCCAGCACTTGCAAAGCATGCAGGCACGAGGCCCTGGGTTCAACCCCCAGTACTGAAAAAAAAAAAAAGCCCAAAATGAGGACAAGGCCTGGGGAAACAGAGGTGAGTAGGGAAGGGCACAGACGTTGGACTCCCAGTTCCCCTAGCTACTTGGGGGCTGGCTCCCTAGCCTCCTCCTGCACCTCTTCTCCTGGCGGATCCCCATGGACAGCACCCCTGCTCTCCAAACCCCTACTGCCACGATGCCCCAGGAGCCTCACAAGACTTCAGAAGCGCGAGGGGCGCAGGCTCCGGACGCTGCCGTCAGCTTCCTGCTGCATCTGTGGTGGACACTTTCACTTTTCTTTCCTGGTGGCCCGGTCAGCAGTGCGCCGGGGCCTGCTGGCCTCTTCCCACCCCTCTCCCTTCTCCCTGCAACAAAATCCGAAACCTGATCCATCCCCTGAAACCTGGAAGGGGGCGGCACAGGTGGTGGCTCAGCGTCCAGGTAAGTTTCTGTTGAGTTTCTGCTGCTTCCTTCCTTGCTCGTGGTGACTGGGGCTTTTATGATTCGTTTCCTGGCAGCACTGTGGGGTGGCGCTCAAGGATTTAAACTCCGTGGCTCTCTCTTTGTAAAATACTGTTTTCCAGATAGGTAGAGAGGGTATGTGGGATCTACGAACAAAAAAACAACAAATTGTTGTTGTTAGGAGCCTTCAAGTCCCGTGGACTCATAGCGACCCTATGTACAACAGGAAACACTCCCCGATTCTGTGCCAGGCACATGATCTTATTTATGTTTAAGCCCAGACATGTGTCAATCCCTCTAGTGGAGGATTTTCGGTTTTTTCATTGACCTGCTTGTTGTTGTTGTTGTTGTTGTTGTTAGGTGCCGCCCAGTCAATATCCGACTCATAGTGACCCTCATAGGGTTTTCAATGGCTGACTGTTTCGGGATTGCCTTGGGAGTGGATTGCCAGGTCCTTCTCCCATTTTTGTGGTGCTGGGAATTGAACTCAGGACCTCAGAGACTGCAGCTCAGCGCTCTACCCACTGAGCTAAATCCCAGCCCCATTGACCTGCTAGGAGACTGTTAAAGGAGGGAGCATAGCCTGGCGCTGTGTCGCTCGCCTGTAATCCCAGTGGCTTGGGAGGCAGAGGCAGGAAGATCACAAGTTCAAGACTAGAGGCAGTCTGCGTAATTTAGCGAGACCCTGACTCAAAAAGCAAAAAAATGGGCTGGTGGTATAGCTGAGTGGTCCAGCACTTGCAAAGCATGCAAGTGCAAGGCCCTGGGTTCAACCCCTAGTACTGGAAAAAAAAAAAAAAAAAAAAGGAGGCAACATGTAGTAGAAGCTGACTCACACCTCAGCTCTTTTCCCCCTAAATTCTAGCCGGTCCTTGTGGATGGCGCTGAGGTTTGCCTTCTTCCCTTTCCGCCTCTGCTCCTGCGTCTGCCTGGAACTGTTTGCTCCTTCATTACCCATTGGGCAAGTGACTACTTGAGAGGCAAGTTTAAGGCAGGAAATAAAGAGTAGGTTTCACCTCCTCTACTGTGTCATGAACTTTTTATGTATTCTTTAAGCAAATTCATGATAATTTCCTTGAAATAAATTCCTAGAGGTGGAAATTTATAGGAAGACATATTTGCGGGCATTTGATGCTAGTGACTAAATTCGTCTCAAGAGCATTTGAACCCATTTACATTTGTACCCATGTCTGGGATTATTGCTAGTCTGTCCCATCTCAGTTCAATAGACACGTATGTTATCAAAAAGCCTTTGTTTGAACTGTTCTCATTACTAGCAAGTTAACATGTTTTTCATATATTCGTTGAACATAAAGCTTACTCTTCCCTTGTCTGCTCAAGTCCTTTGCTTTTTTTTTCCTTCTTAAATATTTGCTTTTTGTGTGTTCATTTGCAAGGTCCCTTACCTATTAAAAATCCGAACATGCACTGTCTTGCCCCATGAGAAACAGGACATTAGAATCAGACAAATTTTGCTTTGCTGCTAGATCTCATGCACTGGTTTCTTAACCTCTCTGGGCCTCATCTTTCGGAAATCATGACAGAGGAGGAATGAGGACCCTGGAGATGCCGTGTTCTGAGGCTGTTGGTTAATGAATCATCCTAACTGATCCTTCATCTTTGGGTCCGGTATTCCCCTGGCCTTCACTCTGCACTGACCTTTGTCACATGTCCTTCTCCCACGCATGTTGTGAATGATACATTTCTCTCCTCCTTGTTCTCTATCTTCCAAGATTTCTTTGTGATTTAAGACTGCCAATGGCATCTCTTCCTGTTTCCCAGCATTTCTACAGATTATTCTCTCTTTAAAATATTTTTTTTTCTGTCAAATTTAAAGGATTTGGGAATGAGGAGAAAGAGACAGACATGGGCTCAACTGCCACGGGGGTTGTTGTTGTTGTTGTTGTTAGGTGCCATCGAGTTGGTATCTGACTCATAGCAACCCTACATACAACAGGGGAAACACTACTAGTGCTTCTCTGCTGTTCATAGGGTTTTCAATGGCTGATTGAATTTTGGGAGTGGGTTGCCCGGTCCTTCTCCCACCACTGGGGTTACATCCCTGGAAAGAGTCACTAATTACAGCTTAATATTCTGTTTAACGTAAAATGAAGTTGGAAAAAGGGGATCCATATCTGTCCTCTTTTAAAAAAAAAAAATCTCAGAGTGGGGCTATATCTAGCTCCATGGTAGAATACATGCCCAAAGCCCTGGGCTCCATGCCTAGTGATTAAAACGAAACAAAATAAAACAAACCAAAAAAATCTAGGTGGCTGGACTGTTTGTTAGTGCTTCTCTTTTCCTGACAGTTTGTCAAGAATGTCATCTGTAGCTAGGCACGATGGCGCACGCATGGAATCCTAGCGATTCAGGAGGCAGAGGCAGGAAGATCGCAAATTCAAAGCCAGAGGCAGTCTGTGTAATTCAGTGAGATCTGTCTCAAAATAAAAAGTAAAAAATGGCCTGGGAGTGCAGTTCAATGGTAGAGTGCTTGCAGAATGTGCATAAGGCCCTGGGTTCAGTCTCACAATACTGCAAAAAAAAAAAAAAAAAAAGAATGTAATTTCTATATTTTCTCCATCTTATAATTTATTGATTATTTTCTCATGGTCTATGAGTAGTTGCCTGCAGCCGTAGCACTGTGGCATCCGATCCCATCAGATCTCCGAAGCTAAGCAGGGCAAGGCCTGGTTAGTACATGGATGGGAGACCCCCTGGCAACACCATGTGCTGTAGAAGGAGCTGGAGAAGGACCGGGCCACCCGCTCCCAAAAATCAATCAGCCATTGAAAACCCTATGAATAGCAGAGAAGCACTGACGAAGTGTTTTGCCTGTTGTACGAAGTGTTTTGCCTGTTGTACGTAGGGTCGCTATGAGTCGGACACCGACTCAATGGCACCTAACAACAAGAACAACATGAATAGCCAGTTTTATAAATGTCCCGCAGGCATTGAAAAAGGCACATGTCTGTTCTGAGGTATGAAATGGATATATAAAATAGATCAGTGAAGTTACATTTACTAAGCATACTTTTCACATTCTTCATGATTTTACTTATTTTTTAACTGCTTGGGTTGAAATTTTGTGAGAAGTCTGTTAAACTTTCTAAATATTACCAGGTTTCCACCTACCCATTTTTGGGTAGTCCCTTCTCCCTGAGCATTGCGAGTGGGTGGCTTAAACTGCAGCTCAGGCCACCTGATTTCACCCAGCCCCACATGGCCATAGAGCACCTAGTATAGCCATAAGCCTGCAACCAGGAAGTCAGGATGTGTTCCCAGCTCTCCTACTTCCAAGCTGCACAATCTAGGATGAAAACTGGTAAACCTCATGAGGTGTCAGAGTCCTCAGCAACTAAATCACTGCAAGGATAATAATCATCTTGCAGGGATTTATGAAGATCAAGTCATATGAAACCCTTAGAATGAGTCTGGTACACAGGAAAGAATGAATATTGTTGTTAGGTTCCTTCGAGTCCAACTCATCGCGAACCTATATACAACAGATTGAAACACTTCCTGATTCTGTGCAAAGCACATGATCTTATTTATGTTTAAGCCCCTTGTTGCAGACACAGTGTCAATCCACCTGGTGGAAGGTTTTCCTTTTTTTCGCTGACCTGCCACTCTCTCAAACATGATGTCTTTCTCTAGGGATTGGTTGTCCTGACTACATGTCTGAAATACGTAAGACGCAGTCTGGCCATTCTTGCTTCCAAGGAGCACTCTGGTTGCACTTCTTCTAGGACAGATCTGTTGGTTCTTTTGGCAGTCCATGGTGTATTCAATAGATGTCTCCAACACCATAATTCAAAAGCATCAATTCTTCTCCTGTCTCCCTTGTTTAATGTCCAGCTTTCACAATCATACGATGCAACTGAAAATACCATGGCATGAGTCAGACGCACCTTCATCTTCAATGTGACATCTTTACTTTCCAATACTCTAAAGAGATCTTTTGCCACAGCTTTTCCTAGAGCAATGAATATTAGCTGTTTTTAATATCTGCCTTGTGTTTGTCTGTAGCCCCTTTGGGATTTGGGCATCATGTTATTGGCCACTTTGGGCTCCATTGTTGCTGGACGATGTCTTTGTTTCCTCCACTTGCAAGTCTTTTGGGTACCTGTTGCTCTGTGGACTGCTGAGAGATGCATAAGGACCAGAATGTCTACCTTCAGACGCCCATTTGAAGCAGAAAGTAGCTTTACCCCTATCTTCTTAGCCTGACTCTACCCACAGGATGTTCACCGTGACCAAGGCCTTGGAGAACGCACTTCTTCAGCACTTCATACACCAGAAGCTAGAGATTGCCTACTCCATACACAAGCCATTTCCCTTCTTCGAAGCCCTCCGAGACAACTCCTTCATCACCGAGGCAATGTACAGGGTGAGTCGTGTGGGCCCCTTCCCATGGCAGCTCAGTCCCACCAAGTATGCTTACTTACTGAGATCTCAAACCAGAGCTCTCCAGGGCTTCCAGACCATAGGAGGTTCAGCGTGAGGATGATCATTATCAAAGGAGGGGCTGGTTAAGGAGGAGCGTGGCATTCGTTTAACAGTGTCATGGGGCCACTGTAGCAAATGGCCGTGAACCAGGTGGCTTAAAACAACAGAAATTCTCTCTCACACAGTTCTAGAAGCCAGAAGGCCAAAATCAAGGTACTGACAAGGTTGACGCCTCTAGAAGCTCTGCAGAGAATCCATTCTTTGCCCCTATTTAGCTTCTGGTCACTGCCACCAATCCTTGCTGTTCATTTGTAGACATATTGCTCTGATCTCTCTTTCTATTGCTGTATTTTCTTCTCTCATGTGTCTTCTCCCCTTTTCTCCTCTTTTAAGGACATTCAGATTTAGGGTCTGCCCCGATCCATGACCACCTCATCTCTGGGTCTTTAATTACATCTACAAAGACTCTTTTTCCAAATAAGTTTGCACTCACATATTCTGGATGGAGGTCTTGGTTAGGGGCGGGGTGCCACTGTCCACAGTTCATTCTTTTTTTTTTTTTTTTTTTTTTTTTTTGCGGTACTGGGGGTTGAACCCAGGGCCTCGCGCCTGCATGCTCTGCAAGTGCTGGACCACTGAGCTGCACCTCAGCCCATTTTTTTTTTTTTACTTTTTGAGACAAGGTCTCGCTAAATTACGTAGACTGCCTCTGGTCTTGAACTTGCGATCCTCCCGCCTCCGCCTCCCGAGCCGCTGGGATTACAGGCGTGCGCCACCACGCCCGGCCCCCAGTTCATTCTGATGTAAGGCAAAGAGTGGAAGATATGGCTTTGTGGACAAAAGTGGCACTCTGCTCTTATAATTTGGGGTTTTGAAAAGTATTTTGGGGGGCCCAGGCCAGTGTGGGGGAGGACCAGAAAGTAGAAGTGAGGCAGTACTTTTCTGGAATATGTACCACTACATCTTGTTTCTTCTGGCTCATTTCAGATGTGCTTTGGGACTGGGATTTAGCTCAGTTGGTAGAGTACTGTGCTGCAGTCTCTGAGGTCCTGAGTTCAATTCCCAGCACCACAAAAATGGGAGAAGGACCTGGCAATCCACTCCCAAGGCAATCCCAAAATAGTCAGCCATTGAAAACCCCATGAGGGTCACTATGAGTTGGATACCGACTTGACGGCACCTAACAACAACAGGCCCAGGACAGTGGTAGCCATGGTAGAGCAATCTTCCCCCAGTCTTGGCCTGGTTAGTGCCAGTTCCCTCTTCAGGACCACAGCCCAGATGGCCCTCCTCGGAAGGGTCTCCTCCACCCCGAGCATCTTATCAAGACCCCCTGCTATCCCCTCTCACAGGAGCAGCCTGTGCTCACTTTTCATGACACCACTCCCAGCTGGAACTGGCACGCATTTCATTTGTTTTTATTGTTGAATGCCCATCTTCTGCATCAAACATGGCCCCAGCCCCAATATGGGCAGCACTGTGCTGAGCTTACACACTGCTGGGCACCCAAGGACTAGCTCGCTGAGCCCAGCAGGAACTCAGGAAGTATTTTCTCAGGGAGAAGTTTGCTATGGGTTCTCTCCTGCCAGGTCTCTCCTTTGTCCATCCTCTCAGGGGGAGAAACTCCCTGGATGATTTCCCAGTAGCTAGAATCCCTTAGATGGGGCTGGCATTTAGCTCAGTTGGTAGAGTGCCACTCTGCAGTCTCTGAGGTCCCAGGTTCGATTCCCAGCACCCCAAAAAACGGGAGAAGGACATGGCAATCCACTCCCAAGGCAATCCTGAAACAATCAGCCATGAAAACCCTATAAGGGTTGCTATGAGTTGGACATGACTTGATGGCACCTAACAACAACAACAAGAACCCATTAGGGCCTCCTCAAGTCAGAGGCAGAGAACAAAAGCTAACAAGCCGTGCACCCAGTTGCTACTGTGATCACCCGTTAGGCTCATTGTTGAAGCTTCCTGCCCTGACCCTCAAAGTATTACCAGAATTACCCAGGGTGGCCTTTGGTTCCACTTTCCTTCCTTAAAATGTCTCTCTTCCTGCAAATGTACCTCAAAGTAAGGTTCACAAGGCAGACTTATTTTCAAGAAGGCTAAATTATTTATTCCCATAACTAGACACTCAAATATATATGAGGTAAGCATGTGGAGGGCTGGGATTTAGCTCAGTTGGTAGAGTGCTGTGCTGCAGTCTCTGAGGTCCCAAGTTCAATTCCCAGCACCGCAAAAATGGGAGAAGGACCTGGCAATCCATTCCCAAGGCAATCCTGAAACAGTGAGCCATTAAAAACCCCATGAGGGTCGCTATGAGTTGGATATCGACTCGATGGCACCTAACAACAACAACAAAGCATGTGGAACTGTGACCTCTCTGGTTCCAAGGACATGACTCTACATTTTATGTTCAATTTCCTCTTTAAAGAGTAGACTGGTAAGCAGATATAGTGGGGCACGCCTGTAATCCCAGAGCCTTGGGAGGCTGAGACAGGAGGATCGCATGTTTAAGGCCAGAGGCAGCCTGCACAACTTAATGAGACTGTGTCTCAAAAGAACAAAAGGTAGTGGGGGACGGCTAGGAATGTGGCTCCATGGTAGAGCCCTTGCCTAGAATGTGAGAGGCTCTGGGTTCAATCCCCTATACAAAAAAAAAAAAAAAAAAAGGTAAACAAGCTTTGTATGGCTTCTTGTTTTTATTGTTAGGTGCCTTTGAGTTGGATCCAACTCATGGCAACCCTATGTACAACAGAACGAAACACTACTTGAAACTGTGCTATGCATACTATCCTTTTACATTTCAGCCAATGTTGTAGTCACTGTGTTTCTTCTCATTTTGAGTCGTGCCACATCAGCAAAAGGAGGTCCCAGGGGCTTTACTCCATTCCCATCACTAAGGTCCACTTTACTTTGAAGAGGCAACTCCTCCTCAACCATTTGTCAAATGCCTTCCAGCCTGGGGGGCTCATTTTCCAGCACTGTATTTGACAGTGCTTCTCTGCTATTCACAGGGTTTTCAATGGCTAATTGTTTTGGGAGTGGGCTGCTGGGTCCTTCTCCTGAGTCTGAGGAAGGGGGGAGGGGGGAAACATAGAGGAGGGTAAGGGGTAACCTATATGAATAATGCTTATCAAATTGCATATATGAAAATTGTCACAACGAAAAGCATGTCAAAATGAATCACATTATGATGTACATTAAAAATTTCTAATTAAAAAAAAAAAAAAAAAGAAGCTCAGCTGAAACCTGTCCACCATGAATGGCCACCATGCTGGTATCTGGGATGCCAATGGCATAGCTCTCAGCATCACAGCAGCCCGCAAGCCCCCTCAGCAGAACAAGCTGACAGACACATCTTACGCTGTAAAGAACCACAAATGGACAACAACTCTTCCCTCAATTCCGTAATCACTCCTACTAATCCTCCACCTCGTTTTTTTAAAGGAATCTCTGGAAGCCTGGAGAAATTCTGTCCCTATATCCAGAGTGGTGTACAATCTTCTCACCAGACTGGAGAAGTCTTTTAACCTGTCACTCCTGGTGACGCTGTTCAGCCAAATTAACCTGCGTGAATACCCCAATCTGATGGCGATTTTCAGAAGCTTCATACATGGTAATGTGGTTGCTCTAATACTTTTTGCATGGGGGAGGTTGCTGTGCTGAGGTTAGTTTCCAGCATAGAATACGGACATCAGTCTTGCCTTTCCCTTTGGGAAGGTGTGGATCATGCTGCCTTATAGGCAGGGCTAGAGGGGCAGCCCTTGCTAACTCTGACCCCAACTCTCTATGGTGAATTTCTAGAAGACATAGATGTTTCTGTCTTACCTGTGATATGAATTTGGGGCAAAGTTGTTGCTGTTGTTGTTAGGTGCCGTCGAGTCGGTATCCGACTCATAGCGACCCTCTGTACAACAGGGGAAACACTATTGTCAGTGCTTCTCTGCCGTTCATAAGGTTTTCAATGGCAGATTGATTTTTGGGAGGGGGTTGCCAGGTCCTTCTCCCAAGCCTATAACATCTGGTGTTCCCAGGCGGTCTCCCATCCAGGTACTAACCAGGCCCGACCCTGCTTAGCTTCCGAGATCTGACGGGATCTGATGCCACAGGGCTACAGCTGCAGGCTTGGGGCAAAGTATAACATTGAATTCCTGTACAATCTCTAGGGAAAGCCTAAGGTGACAGAAATGCAAAGCTACAGAGAGCAGATCGGACAGAAAGACAAGGAGAGCCACAGAGGAAGAGAAAGGGATATGGATGGAAAAAAGTACCTCTTTTGTTAGTTCATTATCCCACACACGCATGATTATTGCATGTGATCTTTAAAACAACCCTGGGAAGTCATCGCTGGCTGTGCTTGACAGACAAGAAAATGAAAGCTTGGAGGTCACTTTCCCAAAGTTACTTTTCTATTCAGAAGTAAAACCCTTGAGCCTGGCACAGTGGCGCACACCTGTAATCCCAGCAGCTCGGGAGGCAGAGGTAGGGGGATGGCAAGTTCGAGACCAGAGGCAGTCTGCGTAACTTAGTGAGACCCTGTCTCAAAAAGTAAAAAAGAAAGGGCTGGGGGTGCAGCTCAGTGGTCCAGCACTTGCGGAGCATGCAGGCGTGAGGCCCTGGGTTCAACCCCCAGTACCAAAAAAAAAAAAAAGAAGTAAAACCTTGTTTGGGTCTTTCAATCCCAGAGCTCAAGACTGTAACCAGTGTTCTAAACAGGGCCGGCAGGAAGGCAGATTGCACAGCTGAGGAGAAAGGGAGGGAATCCTGGACACAGACACAGAAAGAGAGGGCAGGAGCAGGACCTACACCGAGAAAGAGGAAGGGCTGGTGTGTCAGACAGCTTTCTGTCACTGTGACAAAGCACCTGAGGTAATTAGTTTATAAAGAGAAAACGTTTATTTTGGCTCACACTGTTGGAGTTTCCAGCCCGTGATCAGCCAGCCGTGTCGTTTCGGGTGTGTGGCAAGGCAGCACCTCGTGGCTGGAATGCGTGGCAAAGCCAAAGTGCTCACTACAGGGCCAGAAAGTGGAAGAAAAGCGACTAGAGTCCCCCTGCCTTCCCCTTCAAGGACAGCCCCCACTGACCTAACCACTTCCAGCAAGGCCACACCCTCCAGGGTTTTCTCTGTCTCCCTCTGGAGCCACCCTGGCACACAAACCTTTAACACGTGGGCTTTGGGGGAACACTCCACATCCAAATGATAGCAGCTGGATACACAAAGGACCCGTGACAGATCTGGGCAGAAAGAAACCGGAGTAAGAGGCCTAGGCATGCAATCATTTCAGGTTGGAGGAAAAGCACTTTGGCCAAAGTCTATGTGTGGTCTTGGTATCTGAGAACGCCAGGAGATGGGCCACCAGGTGGCGCTAGACAGCCCTTCATCTCCCTGACACTTGACCTTCAAGAGGTTCCTTCCTGATGGAAGAAGTGGGTCCTTGAGCTAGAGGGCAACAAAGTACAAAGTTTACCTCTGGGCAGGTGCGGCTGCAACGCCAGCCATTCTCCCGGCAGCATCAGAGCAGCACCCCAGACGCCTGGACTTAAGGATAGGCTGAGCTCATCTGCCCGCCAGAAGGGCCGATGTGCCACGATGCCCCGGCCTGGCGGGACTCAAGGATCTTCCTGGATCGGCAGCTCTGTGATTTTTGTTCTGGGTCCCTTTTCAAAATCCATTCCTTGAGCTGAGCGCTGTGGCGAACGCCTGTAATCCCGGCAGCTCGGGAAGCGGAGGCAGGAGGATGGCAAGCTTGAGACCAGAGGCAGTCTAGTAATTTAGCGAGACCCTGTGTCAAAAAGTAAAAAAACGGGCTGGAGGTGCAGCTCAGTGGTCCAGCACTTGCAGAGCATGCAAGCGCTAAGCCCTGGGTTCAACCCCCAGTACCGAAAAAAAAAAAAAAAAAAAAATCTATTCCTTTTCTTAATCGCTGGGATAACTTTACTTCTGAAATAAATGTTGACAAAGAATCATAACAAAACAAAACCCAGCATTAGCCACGCAGGAGAAGAGCACGTGGGAAGCCACGGGCCTGGGGTATTGGGAGACTTTGCTGTGGCCAGATCAGAGGGCGCAATAGAAGGCACTGAAGTAGAATCTGCAGGGGTGAGCAGAAGTCAGAATTAAAGGTCCTAATCCACCCTGCTAAGGAGTTTTTGTTGAATGGCACCATGGAGATACGTTTATTTGTTAAAACAGAGACCTGTGTTAAAATTACAGCTTGTTTATAATTGACTAAATTCTACGAAACCAAAGTTACGTTAAATTCCTGGGTACAAAGGCGAGCTCAACTTTTTGCTTTAGGCCACATTGGTACTAGATAGAGACTAAAAGCTGCCTTTCCAATAGTCCTTGTCTACATGTTCAGATGCTTAGCGCTTAGCCCCCTTCACTACTTCTCAAGGTGAGATAGTCCCACAGATAGCATAGTTAATGAATATCCATATTCAGACTTCTAAGAAATAACATGTATTTTCATCTGTTATTATAGCACTGAATGCCCAAATCAAACACAGTAAATAGAAGGGGCCACAATGGCAATTATGACAATAAATTGGTTCAGTGCACTGGGGGAGAATGAATGACTCCGTGTCTCATCCTAGTGGCAGTCACGTATTAAGCGGTCCCCTTCCGCAGGTAATTCTGAGTCTCCAGGGCGCTGACGTTTGCTCCTTCACAATTGCAGTTGGCACTTCCTATGAGGCGTGGAGCGGAACCACACTGATGCTACTCAAAGTACCAGCGGACTCAGCAAGAGGGTGCTCCCTCCAGCCCCTGCTGCCACTGTACCAGCCCCATCCGTCCCCACCACGTCACTCCTCCTGCGCGCCCAAAGCCAGTGAGCCCAGAGCGTCCTCAGGGCAGATCTGTGAGATCCCGGAGGGTCTGCCCCAGCCTTCTGACCCTGCCATGCCTCTTCCTGGATTCATCCAGGAAGGAAGAGGCCCTCCAGGTGAGAAGCAGACCCTGCTCAGCACCCTTGTTTCCCCAGCCAGGTTGCCTAGACCCCCACAGTCCTGTCTGTTGTTGATCTGGTGTTTCCTGCACGCCCACCTACCCGTATACAGCCCTTTCCAGGAAGAATCGCAAGTCCTGAAAGGAGCCAGGATAAGGCGTAGAGCCCAGAGCTCCCGCTTCCCGCTCCTGGACATCCCAACATGCTGCCCTTGGGCCTTGGTGTCCACCTGCCCTGGGCATGTTGACTCTTCACTCTCCTCCCTGACTCCCAGGCCCTGTAAGCTGTAATGATGTTTCTTCATCCTTCAGTGACCAATGACAACTTAACACCCAAAATGAACGGGGAAGAAGACTCACAAGAGATGCCCACCCATCCTCCTGGAGCTGTGCAAGGTAACATTGATTAGAATTCATTTAACTTCACTCAAGCCTGCAGCTGTAGCCCTGTGGCATCTGATCCCATCAGATCTCGGAAGCTAAGCAGGGTCGGGCCTGGTTAGTACCTGGATGGGAGACCGCCTGGGAACACCAGAAGCTGTAGGCTGGGAGAAGGACCTGGCAACTCCCTCCCAAAATCAATCTGCCATTGAAAACCCTATGAACAGCAGAGAAGCACTGACAATAGTGTTTCCCCTGTTGTACAGAGGGTCGCTATGAGTCGGATACCGACTTGACGGCAACTAACAACAACAACAACAACTTCACTCAAGGTGGCTGTGCCCGGGCTGGGATTTGGCTCAGTTGGTAGAGCGCTGCACTGCAGTCTTTGAGGTCCTGAGTTCAATTCCCAGCACCGCAAAAATGGGAGAAGGGCCTGGCAATCCACTCCCAAGGCAATCCCCAAACAGTCAGCCATTGAAAACCCTATGAGGGTCGCTATGAGTCAGATACCGACTCTACGGCACCTAACAACAACAACAACAACAACAAGGTGGCTGTGAAGAGAATACGCCCTGCCAACTGAACGGCTGTGGTAGGAATCTCAGAAAAAAAAGAACTGGGCATGACAAAGAAACTCATGGTGCAAAGCAAACCAGCCATCAGCTATCGCTGTTGTGGGGCTGGAGGTGTAGCTCAGTGGTAGAGCGCTTGCCTGGTATACACAAAATCCAGGGTTCAAGCCCCAGCACCACATTCACACAAAAGCACTGTTCTGAGTTGATAAGTAACTTGGGCAACGCCCACGCTGGCAATCTTACCTGGTTCTCATCCCCACCTGATTATGGGAGCCTTTGAGTTTCAGCCTTATTCATTCTTAGATAGATTGGATTCGACTGTTATCAAACTTATTAGAAAAGATCATAGAACATTTAAAGGTCTTATAACAGGTTTAAAAGACAATTTTAACTTCTAACATTGTCACCTGTCCTCATGATAATGGAGTTTGATTATATTAAATATGACAGAGGAGTATTATTGGACATTATCAAAAATGGTATTGTGGATTCTGAGCTCTCCAGGACTGAAAATGAGGGGTCCTGTCTGATCCAAATAATGTTTCCTCTACTCCTCTACTATGGGGCTGGGATTTAGCTCAGTTGGTAGAGTGCTGCACTGCAGTCTCTGAGGTCCCGAGTTCAATTCCCAGCACCGCAAAAATGGGAGAAGGGCCTGGCAATCCACTCCCAAGGCAATCCCGAAACAGTCAGCCATTGAAAACCCTATGAGGGTCGCTATGAGTCAGATACAGACTCGACGGCACCTAACAACAACAACTCCTCTACTATATACCATCCAGACAAGATTAACGTAATCAGGAAATTAACAATAGTTCCAGATTTTTTAAATATTTAGATTTTTCAAAAGAAAGTAAGTATTGATAGTAAATTAATGAGTGGCTAATTAAAAGTAAGGGGGCTGGGATTTAGCTCAGTTGGTAGAGCGCCGCTCTGCAGTCTCTGCGGTCTGAGTTTGATTCCTAGCACCACAAAATGGGAGAAGGACATGGCAACCCACTCCCAAGGCAATCCCGAAACAGTCAGCCATTGAAAACCCTATGAGGGTCGCTATGAGTCGGACTTGACTCGACAGCACCTAACAACAATAACAACAGTGAAAACAGGCTCTCGTATGCCTTTCCAAAAGTCCCTGTCAACATGATCATTTGCTTAGCCCTTAGCCCCCTTCAGTACTTCTCAAGGTGAAATAGTCACAGATAGTGTAGTTAATGAATATCCGTATTCAGACTTCTCAGAAATAACATGTATTTTTCATCTGGCAAAACGACCCCCTCCCTGGGGCCATCAGAACTCTATGTCACCACCTCCTGCTGCTCTCAGCTGCTGTCGCTGACAAGGGCTCCTGAGAGCCCTTGAGCTTCTCCTCCTTCCAGTACAGGAATCTAATGGATCCTACGGAGCCCCACTGTGGGGCAGTGGTCCCCTGGCTCACCATGATACTCCCCTGGTTCTCCAGGATACAAGCAATAATAACCTCAAGTTGGTAAAACATCCAGGCCGACCGACCCCACAGGGCTGGCAGACTCCAAGCCTGGGCTCTAGGCCCTTCTAGTTCTCCTGTTGATTTCCCTCAGCATTCTCTATTCCAACTATTCTGACCTCTCATATGAATTTTATTTCGTTTGCCAGTGATAAGAGATGATTCGCCAGAACCAAATAACCCAGAGAAGCCCCAGGATGCACTTAGCATATCTGCAAACAAGAAAGGTAAGGCTGTCCTTTATCCTGAAGATGTCTACAGGCGGAACTTGAAGCTGCTTTCTGTTTTCCCAATCCAATTTTGTCATCGGCACTTGCTTCGTGACTGGAGTCATGATGCTTGCCACAGTTTGTTTCTGCAGTTCCTACTCATTGCACCTTCCTGAAAGGTCTTTATGGAAACGACAGGAAATGAGAGGGCATTTGGTGTTGTTTGGTACCGTTGACACGGGGGTGACTCATACCAACCCTAAGTAAAACAACACAAAACTCTACCCAACACGGTGCCATGCATATGATCTTTTTTATGTTTGGGCCCATTGTTGTGGTCACTGAGTTTCTTCTCGTTTTGAGTAGTGCCACATCAGCAGAAGGAGGTCCCAGAGGCTGTACTCCATTCTCATCATTAAGGTTAGCTCTGGCATGAGGAGACAATTCTCCAGTCTTCTCTTAAATGCCTTCCAGCCTGGGGGGCTCATTTTCCAGCACTGTATTTGACAGTGCTTCTGTGCTATTCATAGGGTTTTCAATGGCTGATTGTTTCAGGAATAGGCTGCCAGGTCCTTCTCCCTAGTCTGTCTTAGTCTGGAAGCTCAGCTGAAACCTGTCCAGTGTGGGTGGCCCTGCTGGTATCTGGCATAGCTTTCAGCATCACAGCAATATGCAAGCCCCCACAGCACAACAAGCTGGCAGACACGTGGTGGAGAAGGCATCTAGACACACTGAAACAGGCAACTTGGTCTGAAGTCACCATGTCTCCAACTGCTTTGAGAGTTAGTTACATCAATCTTTTGAACTGATAGTTGATCCCCTGAAAGGACACTGCTTCCTTGTAAGACATATCTGGGCACCCTCTGCCATCCATGGCTCCCAGCTCATGGTGGCAGGCAGGTTGGATGTCTGCCTCTTGGTACCTACTGCCCCATCCAGTCCCTTGCTCCCCCATCCTCTTTGGAGGCTTCGCCATCCCATTAAAATCCCCCTTCTATCATCCGTTGATTTCTCTACTGCTCCCTGGCAGACCTCAAAGGCTGTTCTTCTCCTGCCTTAGGTCCACCATTGTCCTGGATGCCTTCAAAGTACCATGGGTAACAGAAAACCCATTCAATACTCTGGCTTCGCAGGTCCTTCATCTGCTCATTTCCAATGACTTTTTCCTCCACAAATTCTTGGTCTCCCACGCCCAAAGACAAGCCATAGGCTTATCATCATTCAAACCAACTCATTTCCCAATAATTAATTTAAGAATTCCCTTTTTGACACTTGAAGCTTACTCCATCTGCAGCTATCATTCGACCTCTGATCTCTCCTTTTCAGTTCAATCCTTTTAGAAATTGTATTAAAAGTTATCCCTTTCTGCCAGGCACCATGGTGCATGCCTGTAGTCCCAGCAACTCAGGGGGCTGAGGCAGGATGATCGCAAGTTCAAGCCCAGGGGCAGCCTGCATAATTTAGTAAGACCCTGTCTCAAAAAAAAAAAAGTTTCAAAAGGTGGCTGGGGAGCAGCTCAGTAGTACAGTGCTTGGAAAATGTGAAAAAAGGCTCTGGGCTCAGCCCCCAAGCACCACACACACAAAACAATCCCTTTCTGGTTACTTTTTAATACTTTGTTCCATCTGTAGCTCATTTGAATCACTTCACTTCAACTCATTTGTGTCACCAGTCCACTGACCTTTCCCTCACCCATGCCTTCCTGCACCTTTCTCAAATTCTTTCTGTTGTTTTTGTTGTTAGGTGCTGTCAGGTTGGGTCTGACTCATAGCAACCCTATGTACAGCAGAATGAAACACTCTGCAATTATGTACATGGCATACAGTCTTTTTTATGTTTAAGCCCATTGTTGCAGACACTGTGTCAGTCCATCTGGTGAACGGTTTTCCTTTTTTTCATTGACCTGCCACTCTCCCAAACATGATGTCCTTCTCCAGGGATTGATCTCTCCTGACTACATGTCTGAAATACGTAAGATACAATCTAGCCATCCTTGATTCCAAGGAGCACTCTGGTTGCACTTCTTCTAGAATAGAATTGTTGGTTCCTTTGTCAGTCCATGGTATATTCAATATTCGTCTCCAACACCATAATGCAAAAGCATCAATTTATCTCCTGTCTGACTTATTCAATGTCCCGCTTTCACAACCCTGTGATGCCATTGAAAATAAATGACATGAGTCAGGCCCTTCGTCTTCAATGTGACATCTTTATTTTCAACACTTGTAAGTGATCTTTTGCAACAGCATTTCCCAATGCAATACATCTTTTGATTTCTTGACTGCTGCTTCCACAGGTGTTGATTGTAGAACCATGTAAAGCAAAATCATGGACAACTTTGTTCTTTTCTCTGTTTATCGTGAAGTTGCATACTGAAGTAGCTGTAAGAATTTTTGTTTTCTTGAGGTTGAAGTGTAATCCATACTGAAGGCTGTGTTCTTTGATCTGCATCAGTAAATGTTTCAAATCTCCTTCACTTTCAGTAAGCAGAATTGTGTCATCTACATAGCGCAGATTGTTAATGAATCTTCCTCCAATCTGATGCCACATTCTCTTTCATAAAGTCCAGCTTCTCAGAGTATTTGCTCAGCATAGAGATTGAAGAGGTATGGTGAAAGGATATAGCCCTGGTGCACACCTTTCTTGACTAAACCAGGCAGTGTTTCCTTGTTCTGTTTGAATAACTGCTTCCTGGTCCATATACAAATTCCTCATGAGTGTAATTAAGTGCTCTGGTATCCTATTCTTCGCTATGTTATCCATAATTTGTTATCATCCATGTAGTCAAATGCCTCTCATAGTCAGTAAAACATAGATAGGTATCTTTGTGGTACTCTCTGCTTTTGTCTAACATCCGTCTGGCATCAGCAACGATGTCCCTGGTTCCTTGTCCTCTTCTGAATCCAGCTTGATTTTCTGGCATTTCCCTGTCTATATACTGCTGCAGTTGTTTTTGAATGATCTTTAGTAAAATTTTGTTTGTGTGTGATATTAATGAAATCATTCCATGTTTTCCACATTGGGTTGGATCCCCTTCCTTGGCAATAGGCACAAACATGGATCTCTTCCAGTCAGTTGGCCAAGTAGCTGTTTTCCAAATCTCTTGGCATAGACAAGTGAGCACCTCCAGTGCTGCATCTGTTTGTGGAAACATCTCTATCGATATTCCATCAATTCCTAGAGTCTTTTGTCTCACCAATTCTTTCAAAGCAGCTTCCACTTCTTCCTTTAGTACCATTGGTTCCTGGTCATATGCAGCCTCTTGAAATGGTTGGTCATCCATCAATTCTTTTTGGTATCATGACTCTGTGTATTCCTTCCATCCTCTTTTGATGTTTCCAGCTGCAAATCTGAGATCCATCATCCCAGCATCATATTTGCTGTGCTCTTAACCTGCCTTGCCTCTCTGTCTTTTCCTGGAACTCTCTGGATGTCTTGGAGGAAGGCTCTTCTCTGCTTCTTGCATACGGCATCTGATAGGAGGCACTGCTGGAGAGTTACACAGCTGGCCAGAGGGCACCTGCTCTGCCTGCATGATTTCCACACAAAAGACTCCTTCGCACTGCATGGCAAGTCCACTTCCTGGAATGATCCTTTTGAGCCTTGAGCTCTGTCTTTCAGGACTTCCTCTTGTCTGACACACCCTATTAAGGTATCAAATGAGAATCCCCCTTCCCACTGCCATCCTTAAAACCCTGACTGCCTCTGGCTCTCCCCTCATCTCTTCCCTTCTCTCTAGGACAATCCTTACACCCACACACACAGTCTCCACAATCCCTTCAGCCTCTGCAGGTATTAGCTGTCAATCCTAAACAAGACCCTGCACTCCATCCATGTTCCAGCCTAACATGGCTCATAAAAGGAACTCTCTCTTGCCAGGTGCGGCAGCGCATGCCTATAATCCCAGCAGCTTGGTAGGCGGAGGCAAGAGGATTGCAAGTTCGAGACCAGGGGCAGACTGTGTAATTTAGCAAGACCCTGCCTCAAAAAGTAAAAAAATGGGCTGAGGGTGCAGCTCAGTGGTCCAGCACTTGCAGAGCATGCAGGCGTGAGGCCCTGGGTTCAACCCCCAGTACTGCCAAAAAAAAAAAAAGGAACTTTCTCTTGATCTTCACCTTGCTTCAAATACCTCCCGAGCTCTCTTCCTCATTTCACAACCAAACTTCGAGAAATGAGTAGGGTACACGCACTGTCTCCTTTCTTTACTTCTCTCTCACACCCTCTCTCGCTTTTTCCCTTCCCCTCTCCTCTCCCCCATCCCACCACTTCACAGTTTCTTCTTCCCCTATGAGTCCATGAAGCACAGCACCTAAAGTTGCCAATGACCTCTTGTTTTGCAGACCAAAAGAAAAGCTGAGTATCATTGATGTGTGCAGGTGGCAGATCTATGTTTGTAGCTATGAAAGATGCCTTGCCCTTCCTTTTTAGGAAAGAAAAGAAAAAGAAGTGTGTGGTGTACTCCAAAAAAGAGACAAAAGAAAAAAATCAGCCCAAGAGGTAAGATGAGGGAGGAGGTGGAGGCTAGAGGCTGGAGTAAGTTCATGCAGGGTTTGTGGATCAAGTGGGAAGGGCTGAATTTTGTTCTAACTGGCATAGGAAGGCATTGAAGACGCCTAAGCAGTGAAGGGACAGATATGATTTTAAATTTGACCAGACAATTTCCCTGCTGCATAAAGGATGAACTGGAGATATCTAAGAATCTTTCTACTCGCATGGCAGAGGGACGGAAAATGATATATTTTCTGTTTAGACACATGAGAGAATCAGCCATCCTTCTTCCCTACTAAAGGAAGAATAAAAAAGATTTTGCAGTGGGTTGAGTAATGGACAGGAGGTGGTGGCATGGATGGACAAGCACCTCTGTGAAGGGAACAGAGTGGCAGGTGGCAGCAAAGCCAGTGGCTTAAATCTGCTTTTCCCTGATTCCAGTGTGATTCCAGGGTCCCAAATCATAGGGTTGGTGCCCTTTTAAGGGACTTCGTTTAATTGTGTGCCTTTTCACCAAAGGTAAGCAGCCTTCCTGGACAAGGAGGAGACAGATGCTGCTCTGGCATACCACTGTTAAGCCAATGGCGTCCGGCCATGCGAGTATGTTCCAGGGGGCCTCGTTGGTGTAGGGCACAGCACTCTGGCCAGGCAACTCACACTCCAGGCCCTGCAGCCACTCTGCCCCCACTGCCACCTCAGCACTGATGCACCCAGGTCTGCAGTTCCAACTCAGCTTTGTCTCAGGAAACAAAAAGGCAGCTGCTCATTCGCCCTCTTGTTGGCAAGTCTCCCACTGGTCCTATGATCTCCATATGTCTGAAACTGAATGAATCCTCTCCCTCCAAAAGTGGTCTTTTTTTTTTTTTTTTTTTTTTTTGCAACACTGGGGGTTGAACCCAGGGCCTCGCGCCTGCATGCTTTGCAAGTGCTGGATCACTGAGCTGCACCCCCAGCCCACTTTTTTTTTTTTTTTTTTTTACTTTTGAGACAGGGTCTCGCTAAGTTGCGCAGACTACCTCTGGTCTCCAACTTGCAATCCTCCCACCTCCAACTCCACCTCCCCAGCCACTGGGATTACAGGCGTGTGCCTCCGCACCCAGCTCAAAAGTGGTCTTCTAAGTATCAGTCACCTGCAGCTGTAGCACTGTGGTGTCTGATCCCATTAGATCTCAGAAGCTAAGCAGGGTTGGGCCTGGTTAGTACTTAGGTGGGAGACCACCTAGGGACACCAGGTGTTGTAGACTCAGGAGAAGGACCTGGCAACCCACTCCCAAAAATCAATCTGCCATTGAAAACCCTATGAATAGCAGAGAAGCACTGACAATAGTGTTTCATCTGTTGTACATAGGGTCGCTATCAGTTGGATACCGACTCAATGGCACCTAAAAACAACAACATATATATAATATGATTTTTATAAGATTTTTTTAATTCCCTCCCAGAAAAAAACCAATTTTCTTTCTCCTGGGGGCAATATCACCACTGCCAGGAATCCACTCTGAGTGTATTCTTCCTACTGCACTGAAAGTGCCCAGCCATGGATCATGGTTTTTTCTATGATTCCAATCTACGTATTTCTCATGTGACCTTTGAGGGATGACTAGGAGGAAAATCACTTATGACAAACACACATGTCATGCTGTGAATGAACATAGACAAGCAGCATTACTATGGGCACATGTGAGTAAATGGATGCATGTTAAGTCCTGACTCCAAATGCCTAATTATTGTTAGGAAGAATGAGTTAAAATTTACCACCTTGCCGGATGTGGTGGCGCATGCCTGTGATCCCAGCAGCTCGGGAGGTCAAGGCAGGAGGATCGCAAGTTCAAGACCAGACGCAGTCTGCGTAATTTAGCAAGACCCTGTCTCAAAAAGTAAAAAAATGGTCTGGGGGCACAGTTCAGTGGTCCAGCACTTACAGAGCATGCAGGCGCGAGGTTCTGGGTTCAACTCCTCATACCACAAAAAAAAAAAAAAAAAAAAAAATACCACCTTGAAATCCAACTTACCTACCCTTTCTTCTGCACTGCACTGATTTACACAATAATATTCCAACGTAATCTCCTAGGTGATTTCATTTTATTCTCACAATAACCCTTGGTAAAGGTTGAAAAACTTGTTGCAGTTTTACAGATGAGGAAAGCACTGATGGTCTTTTCTGAGCTCCAGGGGACATGGAGTGGCTGGCACAGGACTGATAATTTCTTCCCTAGGAACTCTTTTCAGGAACCATCATTATCCATCAGAAAGGAAAGGGCAGAAATAATATTGTCAAACCTTTGTCAATTTATTACTGGCCTCGGTTAGCATTTGGATGGTACTCATTGTTCATGGTGCCCTTTGAGGCTATAAAAGAAATTCAAGCCAGAAAAGACATACTTTTTAGAACAGTGAAATTTTTCAACATAGAAAAATAACTGTACTACATAAGCAATATGCCATAACCATCAGGAATAGATTGCTCTGGGGGGACAGCAAATGCCATCCTACTCAAAAAATAACAAGGTAAAACAAGAAAACCTATATCTCTTTCCTATACGGAGGTAGATGTCAAGGGTTTGTATCAACCCAGGCTCTTTCTCACTTGTTGCTCCACCATCCTCTGCATGTGGCATTCCCGTCAGTGGGGACCAACGAGCAATTCTGCTTTCCACCCAAAGGGAAGACTCAAGGATGAAGATGGGCTCTCTTCCTCCATAAAAGGATAGGAACTGTAGGTGCATTTAGTGATTCTGCTACTATTTCATGGCCAAGACCAGTTGAATAGCCATGCTTGATTTTGAAGGGGGCTGGGAATGTGGTCTTCATTCTGGACAAACAGGTGTCCAACTCAGAGTCAGGGGCTTTATTACTATGAAGAAAGGGGGACCTAAGGGTGGGAACACCCAGCAGCATCGCCTGTACATCCTCACGGTGGCCATTATGGCTGCTCTTCATTATCTCTGCCTCTCCACCCCTCGCTGCACACTTGGAATGGTACAGGGCATCCACTATGCAGGCGGCAGCTCCATGACACTGGTTCTAGTCAGGAAGCTAGAGAGATGGGCATCACTTCCCTGTCAGAGCTTTAGAGAGCCACAGCGCTACACCCTAAATTCTCCCCTGACTGTGGAAGGATTAGAAGAGGGAGGGGCCAAAAGTCTAGGTGGCATGGATCCTTATGCAGAGAACAGCAGCCCTGGCCAGCCCTTCAGTGCTGCACAGGACTTTGTGAGGCTAAAAACGTGCTTTTCTGTGTTAAGCCACCAAGACTGGGTTTTGTTTGTTACTGCAGCATACCCTGCCCTGTTCTATGCAGTGCAGTATTCCTAAGAACCTCCAAAAACGTCTAGAAAATTATAAACCAGGAGGTTAAACATCTGTTGAGTCTGCTTCGCCTACCTCATTTTTATACTTTATGTGCATGCTACGTTTTCCTTTATGTGTGTGTGTGTGTGTGTGTGTGTGTGTGTGTGTGTGTGTGTATCCTGAAGGGGGTCCAGGGGAGGTAGATGTGGAAACTCAAGAGTAGGAGAGGGAAACACAAACCAGCGCAACATGATGACCAGCAAGCATCTGTCAGGGTGAGTGCCTCTTGGCAGCAGCACGAATGTTGGTCAGGGTGCGGTTCCCCTGGGCTGGGCCATGTGGATTCCCCTCCCCAGTGCCTCCTGCTTTCATTTGGATTGGTCGAATGACCACCACTCCACGGAGAGTGGGAGACTCCTTTCTGATTCCTGCCGACCCTCTGTTGGAAATGGCGCCCATCCTCCAGGTAGACACATCTTCAGGATCGTTTCCTAATGGCTCATTTCTAGAAGTAAAATTGCTTAGCCAACAGTCTGCATGGTTGAAATTCTCACGTCGATGGTCACATTGCCCAAATTATTCACACTGCCATTAACTTCACACGGATTCCCTTTCCCCTAAAGTTTCACCGATACTAGAAATAACACTTTTCTGTTTGCCAAACACAAAGGCCAAGAGTGCTGTGCTACTGGTGCATTGTTGGGTTTCTTTGTGCTGTCTGCAGGCGAACATAGGGCAGAAGGTATTACCATTCACCAATGTTCCAGTGCCCCAGGCCTCAGAAGGTGACACACCCCTGACCTACAGACTCAGGAATGCCACGTGCCTTGAATTGGCCATAGACATGTGCACTCAAGTGGGAGGGTCCCTTCAGGGCCACAGCTTTAAGCACCTGCATGTCTCCTTGCTCTCTGTCCTGTGGCCAGCAATGTCCTGGGCAGAGGCCACTTTGTGGCCAGGAGCTGGGAGTGTCTGTCATGGGACTCAGCCTCATCTAATTTGTGATAAACAAGTAGCGTGGGGGAAAAGCAAAGCTTTATTGTTGGAAACCAGTACTTGGCAAACTTTTTCCAAATAGGGCCAGACACTCAATAGTTTGGGTTCTGTTGACAAGCAATCTCTAATGCAACCCATCAACTCTACCATTAGAGAGTGGAAGCAGCCAGAGACGAATGTGCACACAAATCCTATGGCTTGGTTCAATAAAACTTTATTGACAGCATGCCATTTTGGCCCTGGGACTGTGGTTTGATGACTCTTATAAAAAAAAAAAAAACACTCTGAATTGTGAGGATTATGGATTACTACAACATTTTCTAGCCTATCTTTACTAATTTACCTGGTTTTTAATAAACTTGTTAGAATTTTTTTTTGAGCATCATGTTTATACCCATTTTTATTGAGGAATATTCTTTTTTTGTTGAATCAGGGAAATTAACCGTACGTTATACATAGTGCAATTTTTCTTGGTTTTTTGTCTTAACTTGTTGGAGAAGTTGGGGTTATGGAGCCCTTTTTTATTATTTAGATAGACAAATCAGTTTATATTTAGCAATATGACTTATGAACGAATTTCTCAACCTTGGCACTATTGACATTGGCCCTGATAATTCTTCATCACAGAGGCTGTGCTGTGCCTATGGGGTGTTTAGCAATATCTCTGGCTTCTGCCCAGTAGCTCTGCCAGTAGCTCCTCCTCCTCTCCTGACAAACAAAAAGATCTGCAAGCACGGCCAGGTATCCCCTGGGGTGCACAATCACCCAGCATTGAGAACCACTGCTTTAAGCCATAGGTTTCTTTCTTTCAAAACCCTTTCCAGTTGGGCATGGTGGCACGCTCCTCGAATCCCCACAGTCAGGAGGTGGAGGCGGGAGGATTGCAAGATTGAGAATAACCTGGGCTACAGAGCAAGAACTTGTCTCAGAAAAAATAAATAAATAAGTAAATAAGTAAAATAAAAAATAAAATAGGCAGGCATGGTGGCTCACTTCTATAATCTCAGTGACTTGGGAGGCGGAGTCAGGAGGATCATTAGTTCAAGACCAGAGGCAGCCTGAGTAACTTAGCGAGACCCTGACTTAAAAGGTAAAATAAGTAGACTGGGGTGCAGCCCAATGGTAGAGCACTTGCAAAGTATGTGCAAGACCCTGGGTTCAGCCCCCCCAGTACTGAAAAATAAATAAAAACAAAATAAAAGTTTCTCTACATAATATTTATTTATTTATTTATTTTTATTTATTTTTTGCGGTACTGGGGGTTGAACCCAGGGCCTCACACTTGCATGCTCTGCAAGTGCTGGACCACTGAGCTGCACCCCAGCCCATTTTATTTACTTTTGTTTTTTGGGGGGTGTTTTTTTTGTTTGTTTTGTTTTGTTTTGTTTTGTTTCTGTTTTTGAGACAGGGTCTCACTAAGTTACGCAGACTGCCTTTGGTCTTGAACTTGCGATCCTCCTGCCTCTGCCTCCCAAGCCCCTGGGATTACAGGCGTGCACCACCATGCCCAGCTGTATGTAATATTTATAAGGCTCTCTATTCTTTTATTCACTTCAGTTTACTTCTTTATACGCTAATCTATCTATCTATTTATGAAAATTTGGCTTCTGTAAGATTTTTAGCCTTCTTGTCTATTAACATGAGCTTGCTCATCTCCTCCCCTGTGTCTGCTCCCTCACACACACACTCCCAAAACAAATCCCCTCCTTTTCCTCCTCCCTCTCTGCTCTGCACCTCAGAACTCACCTTACATGTCACCTGCACCCTGAAGAGAAGCATTCTCCATCCCAGCAGGCTGGGTAGGCCCCTGACATGCCCAGGGTTGTTGTTGTTCTTAGGTGCCCTCGAGTCAGTATCTGACTCATAGCGACCCTCTGTACAACAGGGAAAACACTATTGTCAGTGCTTCTCTGCTATTCATAGGGTTTTCAATGGCAGATTGATTTTTGGGAGGGGGTTGCCAGGTCCTTCTCCCAAGCCTATAGCTTGTGGTGTTCCCAAGTGGTCTCCCATCCAGGTACTAACCAGGCCCGACCCTGCTTAGCTTCCAAGATCTGACGGGATCGGATGCCACAGAGCTACTGCTGCAGGCGACATGCCCAGGGAGCCCCGTAATTTTTCTCCACAGCACTTTCCGCCACTGCAATTAGTTATCTGTGAACCTCCTGAGTCACCTGAGGGCAGAAGGTGGGTCGCTCTTGCTCATTGCTCTATGTCCGGCTCCTCTGGGCCTCACACGGTTTGTTCTTAAATAACTAACAAATCAAGTTGTTACTCTTCTCATCGAGTCTGAATCCCAATATCCAATGCACCTGTGAGAACTGGCAAAAAGCGCCCCTTCCTCAACACATGGTCACCTGACTCTTGAAAGCAAACCTTTTGCTGCCCTCTCCTGGAAGATGGTTGTACTAAGCATACAATTGATTCTGATGTGAATCAGAGCCCCCTCCTCAAGGTGGAATCCTTGCTCAGTGCACACCGCATACAACCTTCAGCAGAAGTCTTGATAACAATATAAGAGGGTACCTGGGCAAAGCACTTTGCTCTACATTTTGGCATTTAGCCCTCATTGTCAGTCCATTTTACAGGTTCAATTAAAGGGTAAAAGACTTGCCTGCGCTGAAATCAATTTAGGTGGTTCTACGGCTCGTTTGTTCTTTAAAATGAAAAAGTAAATAAATAAGCCCGGCTACCTCCCAGTCCTTTGTGAAGCAGCAAAGGAAGCAGATCCGAGACGTGCAGTGATGGTCATCCTGGGCAGCAGCTTCTCCTGCCTCTCTGGCTTTCCACCCTGGCTGTGATTCCTGCTTTAACTCAGGGCTCCTGTGCTGGGATCCACCTACGATGTGGAATCCCGTCCAGGCACTTCCGATGGCACAGAAAGAGCGCTAGCCCAGGAGCCTGGCACATCTGCCTGCCAGGGCCCACTCTGCCTCATACACGTGATGAGCGCCACTGAGTCTCCAAATCCAAGCCTGGGGTTCCATCTATAAAACTGGGGAGGGCGTGGCCTTCTGTCTGCTCCCGGTACTTGTGAGCGTGGATGAGGGAGTGTGAGGGGCTCCTGGCATTTCCTTGGCTATCACTTCCCTGGGCGCCTCATCTCCACCCTCTGCCTCCCGCTCAACCTCTCCAGTACAGACCACGCCACTCCCAGGTGTTCCCTAGGCCTCTTGGCTTCTCCTGCACAATTTTCACCAGTGCTTTTTCCCCGTGTTCTGCAGTAATTCCGGGAGTCAGTCTTTGCTGCGCTAATTAGGAGTTTTTCCTTCATTCTGCTACTGCTGCTCCCTGGCAGACCTTTCTCTCCATTTCCTCCACCGTGCTTTCCATTTTGTGAACTTTCTTTGTTCTTTAATTGCTTACTTCCAGACTCCTGGTTGTTTGTTCACTCTCACTAATGGTGACCTAAATCAATCGCTGCTCTAGCTCCCCTTAGAATCTGAGCTGGCCTTCTTGGGCTACAGGGCTCCATCCTTAAAGATCTATTTGCTAAGCCGGGAACAGGGGTGCACACCTGTAATCCCAGCAGCTGGGGAGGCAGAGGCAGGAGGATCACAAGTTCGAGACCAGAGGCAGTCTGCGTAACTTAGTGAGACCCTGTCTCAAAAAGTAAAAAAATGGGCTGGAGGTGCAGCTCAGTGGTCCAGCACTTGCCGAGCATGCAAGCACAGGCCCTGGGTTCAACCCCCAGTACCACCAAAAAAAAAAAAAAAAAAAAAAGATCTATTTGCTGAAATGGGGAGGTGAAACGAAGTCAAACGTGGAATGACTGGGAATAGACCAGAAGGCTGCCCTCAGAGGCAGAGCAGGTGGCTGCAGAAGTCCTCAGGCCTCAAGGCCAACCTCACTTGTGGTACAGGGGGTACCTGAAGCAGGTAAAGGAGAAAGTGATGCTTGTGCCATGATTCTGCATGTCGTATTGCTGCCCATAGACACCTACTGTTCCTTCATCGCCTTGCAAGCATATCAGGACAATTGTGTTCTTTAGAGCTATTTACCATAGGGAATGGGGCTGGGGTTTAGCTCAGTTGGTAGAGTGCTGCTCTGCATGTTCTGAGGCCCTGGGTTCGATCCCCACCGCTGCAGAAAAATGGGAGAAGGACCTGGCAGCCCACTCCCGAAAAGCCATTGGCACCCCTATGAGCAGCAGAGAAGCACTGACATAGTGCCAGACATGGCACAGTGTTGGGGAGTGTTTCTTTCTGTTGTACATAGGGTCGCTATGAGTCTGACCCGGCTCAAGAGCCCCTAACAACAAAAACAACCATAGAGAATTGTGGTTGTGGTTTTTGTTGTTGTTAGGTGCCGTTGAGTCAGTATTCGACTCATAGTGACCCTCATAGGGTTGTCAATGGCCGACTGTTTCGGAATTGCCTTGGGAGTGGATCACCAGGTCCTTCTCCCATTTTTGTGGTGCTGGGAATTGAACTTGGGACCACAGAGACTGCAGCGCAGTGCTCTACCCAGTTAAATCCCAGCCCCATAGAGAATTAGAGATGACATTTTCCTGGGACAGAGAACTGTGGACGGTCCATCCCCACGGCTGTACCACCCCTCCTTGGGGTTTATAATAGTGGCCCTAGGTTACCTGTAGCTCTGTCTCTCACCCAAGTTAAGAACCTGCAGCAGCAAACCTCCTACTCAAGTTGGGTAACAGTGTGGCACTCTGAGGTGATTCTACAGAGCTGCAGCGCCAGGTTACAACCCGCCAGGTCTGGCTGGGGGTGGGGCTCTCACCCTTGCACCATATTCCATACAGCTGGGAGACAATGGGGCAGCTGGCCTCTCTGTGAGGTTCCTGCCCCTGTGTTCCACGCAGTGCCAGCCCTGTTCCTCAGAGGCTTTGGCGTCCTTTGGGGTTCTGGGGGGTGCGCCATGCCCTCTCAGCTCAGTGCCCCATCCATTCTCAGTGTGACTCTGTGCTTCCCATCTCTCCAAACTAATGAATGGCTTCTTCACCATTGATGTGATTCTCTCCTTTTTCCAACAATGTTCTTGCTTTTTGACACCTTTTCCTTTGGCTCTTTTTTTCCACCCCCAGGATGGGGAGATTGAACCCAGGGCTTTGCCCCTGCTCAGCAAGTGTTCTACTGCTGGCCTGCACCCCAGGCCCTCTTTGCCTCTTTGAATAAGCGTCTGAGGCAAGAGAGAGAGAGGGTTGGACCAGATCCTCTCCCTGTCTCTTTGTGGGTATAATAGCCTCTCTAACCCAATATAAGACGTAGACAGCCCTTCTTTCTCTCCCCCAAAGGACACCCCCACAATGAGCTCACCCACGGTGAGGCTCGAGGGGAACGTCAGAAGTTGCTGGCATCTATTTTAAGTTCTCTTACAACTGCTTCTCCTGCATCTGAACCCAAGATGTCCGCTCGGAGGCTCTGGGCTGCCAAATCTCTCCTTGTGCAATTTACAGATTACTCCAGAACTCTCCAGAATGAAAGAGGAACAAACAGGAACAATAAAAGAAAAGGGCAGCCGGGCGTGGTGGCGCACGCCTGTAATCCTAGTGGCTCGGGAGGCGGAGGCAGGAGAATCGCAAGTTCGAGACCAGAGGCAGTCTGCGTAATTTAGCGAGACCCTGTCTCAAAAACATATAAAAAAAAAATGGGCCGGGGGCGTAGCTCAGTGGTCCAGCACTTGCAGAGCATGCAGGCGCAAGGCCCTGGGTTCAACCCCCAGTACCGCAAAAAAAAAAAAAAAAGAAAAGAAAAAAGAAAAGGGCCAGCGATGAAAACCGATGCCATTCCTCAGTGCGGACCTTCTCACTTCCCCAAGTCTTAGTCTGAGTCAGGAAGGAAGATTATGCTCACAGGCTTTCCTCGGGCTTGTGAACACGTGGAAACATTTTGGCTCCCCAACTTGCGTGGGCACAGAGAGAGGCGGGCTGATGCCTAATGCTAAAACTAACTAGGCGATGGCCAGTTAGCATGCAAATTTAAACACTCAAAAGAAAATCCACTATTGTACTAAAAGGTTCCATCCGGTGTCAGGGTGGTAAAGGCAGCCCACTCAGTAGAGGCCACTCTGTTCAGGTGGCTAATGTCACACTCAAAATGGAAATCCTGAGAGGCGCCATGGTGCACACCTGTAATCCCAGCCTCTCAGGAGGCGGAGGTGGGAGGATTGCAAGTTCAAGACCAGAGGCAGTCTGCGTAACTTAGCGAGACCCTGTCTCAAAAGCAGTTTAAAAAAATGGGCTGGGGGCTCAGCTCAGTGATCCAGCACTTGCAAAGCATGCAGGTGCGAGGCCCTGGGTTCAACCCCTAGTACCACACACACACACACACACACAAAAAGAAAATCCTCCCGTGGGTTGCCTAGAGAATCTCCCCCCAAACCGTCGTACATTCTTTGGTATTATGATAATTACTGGAATTCCCAGGGAGGGACAGTCCAGGGGAAGACTGAATGAAGGCTGAGTGACCCCAAACTGTTCTCATCTACTTTCAGAAAAACCCAAAGATGACCCCATGCTTTTTCTCTCTCCCACACTGCTGGTGACCTGTGGCGAGGCAAAGGGGATTCTATACAAGGAGAAAATGAAACCAGGTGAGCTGTTTGGTCTTCTGCTCTTTGGATCCTAGGTGAGGAAGGAGCTAGAAGGGAAGAAAATGACCATGAGTGAAACTGAGCAGGAAGTGGACCCTGCTAGACAGGCTGCGGAAGAAGAAATGTGTCCAAAGAAGGAATTCCCACAGTTGGGTGTGGTGGTGAATACCTGTAATCCCAGTGGCTTGGAAAGTAGAGGCAGGAGGATCGCAAGTTCAAGACCGGGGGCAGTCTGCAACTTAGCGAGACCCTGTCTCAAAAAGTAAAAAAATGGGCTGGGGGTGCAGCTTAGTGGTCCAGCACTTGTAGAGCATGCAAGTGTGAGGCCCTGGCAGAAGGACAGTGATGGTCCTTCTGGGGTCCTTCAGGGGTCCTTCAGGGGTACTGGGGTACAACCCCCAGTACCAAAAAAAAAAAAAAAAAAAGGAATTCCCCACCCTTCCCATGTCTTAGTGTATCTGGGAACCAGATCTCACTCCCATGTGACATCACCCATGATGTTGTGACACTGTCCTTCCTACACATAGTGTGGCAGAAAATGCAAATTCTGTCCCACTCCCTCACATCAAGAAGGCAGGTTGTAGGGCATCCTTCAAGCTAAGAGAAAAGGAGCCCAGACCCCCCTTATGCCCCACACCCCGATACTGCCTTGAGCTCACTGGAGTCCCCTGACCTGCGAAGGTGGAATGGCCACAATTAGAAGCTCAGAGATTGGGGGTGAATTCACAGAGGGTTTAGCTGGACCCCAGAAGGAGCAGTCTTTTTTTTTTTTTTTTTTTTAGGTAACTTTCAAATAATTTTTATTGGAAATTTTTAATGCACACCTTAATGCAATTCATTATGACATTCTTTTCATTGTGACATTTCCATATATGTATGTTGTTGTACATTATTCATATAGGTTCCCCCTTACCCTCTTGTATGCTCCCCCCATCCCACATCCCCCAGCAAAGACTTCTCTATCATTTACTTGTCTTCTTATGGTAATATTTTTCTATATATCCTTGGGTTCCAGTTCTGTTTAAGATAGAAACTTTTCCTGCAGTGGCCTGTCTTTTCTTTACAGGATCCTCACAGAAGTGCATTCAGAATGAGGAGGGCGTTTGGTTCACACCAAATGAATTTTTAATCGAAGGAAGAAGGGCAAAATCAAACGACTGGAAGAAGAAGGTGTATTGCCGAGGACAGAGTCTACGATGCCTACAGGAGGTATCATAATGACCCCGGGCAGATGGGCCATGTGTTCAAATCCTGGAAGGATGCGTGGGATTTCAGAAGCAAAAATATGAAGAAATTCTCATTACGATTCAACAACATGATTTAGACAAAGCTAAGTGTTCACAGGCCTGCAGCCATAGCCCTGTGGCATCAGATCCCGTCAGATCTCGGAAGCTAAGCAGGGTCGGCCCTGGTTAGTACTTGGATGGGAGACCGCCTGGGAACACCAGGTGCTGCAGGCTTGGGAGAAGGACCTGGCAACCCCCTCCCAAATATCAATCTGCCATTGAAAACCCTATGAACAGCAGAGAAGCACTGACAATAGTGTTTCCCCTGTTGTACAGAGGGTCGCTATGAGTCAGATACTGACTGGACGGCACCTAACAACAACAACAACAGCAAGTGTTCACAGGAACAATGTTGTGGGTGAGAAAGCTAGGAACACAGCCTGGTGCTGATGATGAACACCTTAAATGCAAGTAAAGGAGGGTGAGGATTTTAAATGGAAGCAGAGGATTTTGAGATCAGTGGAGCTTTAAGAAGCTTAACCGGGTGGCTTAGGGTAGAGTGGGTTGGAAAGAAACTAGATGAAGGCTCAGATACCTTCCACAGCTCCCTTGGGTCTCCTACCCAATGAACTCGTACGGAAGGCCCAGCTCATCTGGATCCTCTGTGAAGCATTTCTGGGCCACCCCGTCTGTGGCCAGTCTGTCCTCTCCACTCCCATAGCCCTCTATTCCCGTCCTGAGAACAACAGCAGAGGATACTTGTCTTTGTGATCCAGGACCCAGCACAAAGCCCCCAATAATACTTGGAAAATTATCACAGAGATGGATTGTTGTTGTTGGTAGGTGCCCTTGAGTCAGTGTCCGACTCATAGCAACCCTCATAGGGTTTTCAATGGCGGACTGTTTCGGGATTGCCTTGGGAGTGGATTGCCAGGTCCTTCTCCAATTTTTGTGGTGCTGGGAATCGAACTCGGGACCTCAGAGACTGCAGTACAGCACTCTACCAACTAAGCTAAATCCCAGCCCAGAGATGGATTAGAAAGATTTTTATCTAGAGAGGAAGAAATGGAAAGGGAAGGAAGGTATGGGGACAAGGATGGATGGGAAGGAAGAGCTTGGATCTTAGGGTTAAGTAACAGGAAAAAAAGTTATTTTCTCATTAAGTAAAATCCAAAAGAACTTATAGGTGAGGGAGGTGATTTTTTATTCTACACACTGTAAGTCTGAGATCTGGTGTGATGTCCAGGGACAGATACTTACCAGCAAGGGAGGGCTTCAATAGTAACAAAGAAGAGCTTCCAGAATAATCTCATCCATGGACTCCCCCTCTCTTTCAGAAAGGACTTTTGACCTTTCCTTCAAGAATAAGTCTCAAGGGAAAGGTCAATCGGAGGTGAACCCCACCACACTGTCAGTCGCCATGTTGGAGATTTTTCTGTGGAGGAAGTCCTGGCTCCAAGCGTCCCCGCTGAGGACCTTCACATCTGGGCAAGGTGACTTCATCACAGCTGCGGTAGCACATGCTCTGTGCACATGCCACCCAGGTTTTTGACAGTTAATTTGGGGTGGGAAAGTACATGACACTTAAAATAAAAATTAGATCTAGCTGGGCGCGGTGGCACACACCTGTAATCCCAGCGGCTTGGGAGGCGGAGCCAGGAGGATCGCAAGTTCGAGACCAGAGGAAGTCTGCATAATTTAGTGAGACCCTGTCTCAGAAAGTAAAGGAAAAAAAAGGGGCTAGGGGTGCAGCTCAGTGGTCCAGCACTTACAAAGCATGCAAGCACGAGGTCCCGGGATCAACCCCCAGTACCACAAAAATAAATAAATAAATAAATATAAATAAAAATTAGATCTAAAGCTGTTGATGTCCACATGTTTGGGGAAAGGTCTGGATAGCCAGGCCCCATGGTGCATACCTATAATCCCAGTGACTCAGGAGGCAGAGGCAGGAGGATCGCATGTTCAAGGGCAGAGGCAGCCTGCACAATTGAGCAAGATCCTCTCTCAAAATAAAAAACAAAAACAGGGCACTGAGGGTGTGGCCAGTGGTTGAGCACTTACCTAGCATGCCTGAGACCCTGGGGTCAATCCTCCAGCAAAAAAGAAAAGAAAAAGAAAAAGATCTGGATATTGAGATGAGTACAAACCAAAGGTGTCAGAAACAGAAGACTCTAGTTTAAAAAGCAAATACAGTATTGAAAAGGACAAGGCCAGCATGGGAAAGGGCAGGAGGTTCATTCTTGACTGAACACCAAGTATTACTCACTGCTATGTGCCTGCTGGGCTGGGACTTAGCTCAGTTGGTAGAGCGCTGCGCTGAAGTCTCTGAGGTCCTGAGTTCGATTCCCAGCACCGCAAAAATGGGAGAAGGACCTGGCGATCCACTCCCAAGGCAATCCTGAAACAGTCAGCCACTGAAAACCCTATGAGGGTCTCTGTGAGTCGGATACCGACTCGACGGCACCTAACAACAACAATGTGCCTGCTTTCAGCAGCACCATGATGGAATAGTGCATTCGCGAACTGAGCATTGCCTCTGCGGAGCCTCCCTCCAGGCAAAATGGTGGTCAGCTGTTGGCCGCACCAACTTCTCCTCCTCAGCCTTCTTCACTTGCTCAGAGGTGTTCTCCAGGTTTGGTCCCATTCATGAGCTGCCCATCAGATGTGGACCTCCAGCCAAGGCAATAGTACATCTCTTATGTTGCTCAGGAGTCTGAGCTGACCCTGGGCTAGATTCATTCAAAGGTCAAAGCAATGGTCTCCCAATACCATTATTCATATAAACTATCTTTTCCACGCTGATTTGAAATACCTTGGAATTAGGAATACTCATTGTAACATGCCTGCAGCCATAGCCCTGTGGCATCCGATCCCGTCAGATCTCGGAAGCTAAGCAGGGTCGGGCCTGGTTAGTACCTGGATGGGAGACCGCCTGGGAACACCAGAAGCTGTAGGCTTGGGAGAAGGACCTGGCAACCCCCTCCCAAAAATTAATCTGCCATTGAGAACCCTATGAACAGCAGAGAAGCACTGACAATAGTGTTTCCCCTGTTGTACAGAGGGTCGCTATGAGTCAGATACCGACTTGACGGCACCTAACAACAACAACAACAGTGTGACTTTGTAACCAAATTCCATCAACATTATCAAATAAACTCCTAACAACAACAACAGTGTGACTTTGTAACCAAATTCCATCAACATTATCAAATAAACTCACACATCTTCAAAGTGAGTTTAAAAAAGAAATATACGGAGTCATAGGTATTGCTATCATTTTAATGTCCTTACCAAAACTGATACTGAAATGTAATCCCTGTTGTGAGGTGTAAAGAGTGGAAACGTAATCCAGCTGCGATATTTGAGGTGGGATTTTTAGGAGGTAATCAGGGTTAGCCCGCAGCCGTACCACTGCCCATCCTCTCAGGACCCCATGGAGTTGCATTGTCTACAGGACAGAGTCCTGAGGAAGCCAACAGATTCACTAAGAATCTGAGATGCTGGAGAGACAGAAGTAGCCCATGGAATAGTTGACGAACCATTTCAAACCCCAAGCTGCCTCCTTTCCCCTCTTTTGTGAGAAGCACCAGTAGGCCCGAGGTCAGGGAATGGCACCCAAAGGGAGCCTCCAGTGTCTCACTTTAGAGGATGGCCGTGTGATACCCAAACACAATCTTGACTAAATTCCTCCCACCCCATGGACCTAGAAAAGCACAGCAGAGACGTTAGCTGTGTGTTATTGTTTGGGTCTGGAATGTTCCTCTAAGGCTTGTATGTCGCAGGCTTGGTCCCCAGCTGGCAGAACTATGGGGAGGTGGTGGAAACTTCAGGAGGCAGAGCCTGGCTAGAAGAGGTGGGCCAGTAGAGGCATGCCTTTGAAGGGTATATTTTGCCCCTGGACCTTACTTGGACTCTCTCTCTGTTTCCTGCCTGCTGCAAGGTGATCCGCTTTCCTCTGCTCCATCATGACGTTTCTGCCCCGCCACAGACCTAAAAGCAATGGAGCCACCAAACATGGACTGAAACCTCTGAAACTGAGCCCGAACAAACTTTCCTCCTTTAAGTTGTTTTTCTGCAATAGTTTGTCCCAGATGAACACAGTGTGTGCGGCTGCCTGTTTGTGTGCATGTCTGGGTGTGGGTTGGCCTCCCCGACCTCAACTGCTACTGGCTTTAAAGGCCTCTCCATGTTTTACCGAAAGGTAAGTCCCTTCTTTTGAAGGCTGGTGTCACCCAAACCTCCTGGTTCACGGAGCCCTGTATAAAGTAAATGGCATCTGATGATCCTCTAATGGGGAAATGTAGCCAAAAATCTTGGCAGTCTGAGTCCTCAGGTACCACTATTTGCTTAGGGGCAAGAGAAAAGGGGGCCTTGCTGCAGGCTCTGGAGTGGGGAGTCCTGGTCTCAACTGCACCTGACCAGGTGCTCGCTCAGAGACACAACAGAAGTTAATTCACTCCTCCATACCTCGATTTCCCCCTCTTCAGTGGAAATGTGTTCCTTTCCCACAGGACGTGCAACTTGGTAAACAAGAGGCCCCAGGGTCAATCCTCAGCATCAAAATAATAACAAGACAAAGAAAATGGTTGGCAAACCATGTGGGCTCCTGCCTGGCTGTACTACTCTCTAGTTGTGAAATCTTGAGTAGTTCCTCCCCTGTCCATATCTCAGTTTCCTCATCTAGGAAATGGAGGTGATTATGGTCCCTATCTCAGAGGCTGTTGCGAGGATCGTGTCTTCATTGTTGCAGCAGTGCTTGGAATAATGCTGGCATAGACAAGGTAGATGATGTCATTATTACCTTGGAAATAAGCAACTGCAGCAGTAGATAGACAGGGAACTTCTGGAAAATCAAGCAGGATTCAGAAGAGAGTGTGGAACCAAGGACATCAATGCTGATATCAGATGGATATTAGCTAAAAGCAGAAAATACCGAAAAGATGTTTATCTGTGTTTTATTGACAATGCAAAGGCATTTGACTATGTGGATCATAACAAACTATGGATAATATTGCAAAGAACAGAACACCAGAGCATTTCATTGTCCTCATGAGGAATCTGTACATGGACCAGGAAGCAGTTATTCATTCAGAACAAGGAAACACTGCCTGGTTTAAAGTCAAGAAAGGTGTGCATCAGGGCTGTATCCTTTCACTGTACCTCTTCAGTCTCTACTCTGAGCAAATAATCCAAGAAGTTGGTCTTTATGAAGAAGAATGCAGCATCATGATTGGAGGAAGACTCATTAACAACCTGTATTATGCAGTTGATAGAACTCTGCTTGCTGAAACTGAAGAGAATTTGAAACATTTACTGATGAAGATCAAAGAACACAGCCTTCAGTATGGATTGTGCCTCAACATCAACAAAACAAAAGTCCTTACAGCTGGGCCAGTAAGCAAATTCATGACAAGTGGAGAAAAGATTGAGGTTGTCCATGATTTTTCTTTACTTGGTTCTACAGTCAACACCCATAGAAGCATCAATCAAGAAATCAAAGACACATAGCCGGGCACAGTGGTGCATGCCTGTAATCCCAGCAGCTCAGAAGGCAAAGGCAGGAAGATCACAAGTTCAAGGCCAGAGGCAGTCTGCGTAACTTAGCGAGACACTGTCTCAAAAAGTCAAAAAAAATGGGCTGGGGGGGCACAGCTCAGTAGTCCAGCACTTGCAAAGCATGCAGGTGTGAGGCCCTGGGTTCAACCCCCAGTACCGGAAAAAAAAAAAAAAAGAGCCCCTCAGGTTGAAAGGCATTCAAGAGACCGCTGGAGAGGAGTTCCCTCCTCAAAGTAGAGTCGACCTTAATGATGGAAATGAGGTAAAGCCCCTGGGACATCCATTTGCTGATGTGGCACAACTGAAAATGAAAAGAAACAACTGTAAATATCCATGAATAATTGGAATACAGAATGTATGTAGTATGAGTCTAAGAAAATTAGAAATTATATCATGTTTGGGAGAGTGGAGGGGTCAAGGAAAAAAGGAAGACCCTCGACTGGATGGATTGCCACAGTGTGTGCAACAATGAGCTTAAACATAAAAAGACCATGTGCTTGGCACAGGGTTGGGGAGTTTTGTTCCATTGTATGAGTTGGACCTGACTGAAGGGCACCTAATAACAAAAACAGTTATGTGATTAGTTATTTTTGCCAGGATAGCTTTCAGTATAGTATTCTTTTCCTTTGTCTTGCTTGGGCACACTGTGCCCTCTCAGTATGCATCCCTGGTTCTTCTTCTCCCTGATCCATTGACTCTTACTGATCCACTTGTTCTGGGCTCACATAGAAGACCACCTCGTTATCCATACCCTGGCAATCTGTTCTCTCTTCTCTCTATTCATCCTTAAGGGGGAAAAGTTTTTTAAAAGCCCCAGAAACCACTCTTTTTCTTAGGTCATTGCGAAGAGATTTAACGATATTAACAATGCAATTGCAATTTCATGGTTGATACGTTAAACCTAATTTTAAAGCATTTTCATTATGCTAATTGCTATCTAGGGCTGGGATTTAGCTCAGTTGGTAGAGCACTGCTCTGTAGTCTCTGAGGTTCCAAGTTCGATTCCCAGCGCCACAAAAATGGGAGAAGGATGTGGCAATCCACTCCCGAGGCAATCCTGAAACAGTCAGCCATTGAAAACCCTATAAGGGTCGCTATGAGTCGGATACAACTCGACAGCACCTAACAACAACAATAATTGCTATCTACTAAACAATACTCAAAGGGCATACATTTTACTTAACACAAAAATAGAAAATGATTGCAGTTTATTAAGTTATCCCAATCTGTGTCTCTGACTTTTTATTCTTCTTTAGAGTCCGTGAGAGTGACACCCCCAGAGTTCCCTTCACTGCCTCCTAGCAGGCAGAACCTATTCAGCAGGTGTTCTCCAGCCTCCTGGGAGGAACTGGGAGAAGTGTGTTGGAGTTTCCATTGGGGTACTGGGGGCTACAGACCAACAGACAGAAAATGTACGGAGATCCCTCAGTTCCTGGCTCCCAGTGCGTCCACATCACCGTGCACTGGGAAACAGATGGCCTTCACCCATGACCCAGGAAAGGGTGGAGGTGGTTTGAGCACTGACTCAAGAAAAGGATGTAGTAAAATAGACGCGCTTTAGTTACTCGGGAAGGTAACAGATACGGCCACAAAGCCTCCCACTCCTCATGCCCCCTCAGGGCAGGTCTTGGGCCCTGGAGATGCCAATTCATCAGTTGAGGCTTCAGACTTCCAAATCCTTCCTTATGTAATCTAAGTGCACTATTTTTGACACAGTGTCTGCAACAATGGGCTTAAACATAAATAAGATCGTTTGCCTGGCACAGAATCGGCAAGTGTTTCGATCTGCTGTACATAGGGTCGCTATGAGTCGGACTCGACTTGACGGCACCTAACAACAAAACAACAACAACTTTTTCTGGCACTGTATCTAATAGTGCCTCTCTGCTATTCATAGGGTTTTCAATGGCTAATTGCTTTGGGAGTGGGCTGCCGGGTCCTTCTCCCTAGCCTGTCTTAGTATGGAAACCCAGTTGAAATCTGTCCAACAAGGGTGGTCCAGCTGATATCTGAAATACCAGTGGCATAGCTTTCAGCAACACAGCCACATGCAAGCCCCCACAGCATGACAAGCTGACAGAAGAAAGACATAACTAACTGTAGGGATAATGGGAGATTTCCGGTGGGCCAATTCGCCATGTGTGAACAGATCTCATATCCGTTTGTGACCCTGTCTTCCATTGTGGCATTGGTAAGGGAATTCAGGTCTGTCTATCCATCATCTAACTGTGGCTCTGGGTTGCCTGTAACTGGAAGTGGGAGACACTAAAGAATCATTTATTTCTTTCGAGTTCAAAGTTTCCACCAAGAGCTGTCCAGTTGCTATGACAACCCAGATCCCCATCCTTAGAACCCTGTTTTCCTTTCATTGATGCCCTGCACCCTGGTTTTCAAGTTCATTCTACCTGCAAGAGCAGGGTTTGGCTAATTCTACTTAGCCCACTCAGCCGTACCTTCCCCAGTTGATCTGAGGCTCCTCCCTGTGGCCCCGCCCATCCCCACCCCATGCTCAGGTCCCACCCACTATCAGCACCCGCCCCCTTAGACATTAACACTCTTTTTTTTTTTTTTTTCCAGTACTCAGGGATTCGACCCAGGGCCTTCGAGGCAAGTGCTCTACCACTGAGCCGCATCCTCAGCCCTTTTCATGGGCAGGCCTCTCATCCCAGAGCCATGGGAGTCTAAGACAGGAGGATCACAACTTGGAGGCCAGAGGTAGCCTGTGGAAGTTTGTGAGACCCTGTCTCAACATAAGAAATAACAAAAGGGCTAGGGGTGCAGCCCAGTGATAGAGCCGCTCGCAAAGTATGTGTGAGGCCCTGGATTGAACCCCCAAGTACCGAAGAGGGGGGAAACTCTTTATGAACTCAGGTCATTGACACCTCTGAGGACAATGCCAACTGCCTTTCCCTGGGGCTCTAGCCCCACACCCAGGCCCTGTCTCCTGCCCTCCCCAACCATCAGAGCCTGAGACCCCTCACCTCAGGACACTGCCTCCTCCCAAAGGAGGCTTTTGTTGGTGTTAGGTGCCATGGAATGGGGTTTTCAATGGCTGATTCTTTCAGGATTGTTTTGGGAGTGGATTGCCATTGTCTTTCTCCCAGTTTTGCGTGCTGGGGATTGAACAGAGGGCCTCAGAGAGCGCAGAGCAGCACTCTAAACTGAGCTAAACCCCAGCCAAAAGAAGGCTTTGTTGTTGTTAGGTGCCCTCGAGTCACATCTGATTCATAGAGACCCACATAGGGTTTTCAATGGCAGATTGTTTTGGGATTGCCTTGGGAGTGGATTACCAGGTCCTTCTCCCATTTTTACGGTGCTGGGAATCGAACTCGGGACTTCAGAGACTGCAGAGCGGCGCTCTACCAACTGAGCTAAATCCCAGCCCCCAAAAAGAAGACTTTAAACGACTCTAAAATGACTCCCTGAAGCTGGGCAGACCCACAGGGGCAAAAGTGAATGAAGAAAAGCCTTCTTCTGAGGTAGGTGGGGGCTGCGTGGGGTGATCAGAGGAATTATATGCAAATTATTCTTCTCCCTCCAGCTGACACCAGAAATTCCACCTTGGAGACCGTATCTTAGGAGTTGGGAGGGTGCGATCTCATGGTCAAACGTAGTTGTGATGGTGTTACTAGGGAGATGCAGAGAGCATGGGTGGGTAGGGCGGTCTGGAGCATGGGTCCAGGAATCTGCAGGAAAGCCTTGGTCCTTGTATTGGGTGGATAAAAGGAATCAATGGAACCCTGGATCTCTTTGTGGGATTAGTTGTTCATACTTTGCTACCCGCTCAATATAGAACCATCAGTGTGCTTTTATAGCCCAAGAGATCGCACCCAAAAATCAAGATAATGGGCAGAGATGTCCTACAAAATCACTTAACATTGGAGACTCTCACAGCTGCTCAAAGGGAATGCTTGTGTTATTATCAAAATTGAATGCTATGCATATATGGGCTGGGATTTAGCTCAGTTGGTAGAGCGCCACTCTGCAGTCTCTGAGGTCCTGAGTTCGATTCCCAGCACCACAATAATGGGAGAAGGACATGGCAACCCACTCCCAAGGCAATCCCAAAACAATCAGCCATTGAAAACCCTATAAGGGTTGCTATGAGTCAGACACGACTCAATGGCACCTCACAACAACAACAACATGCATATATATATATACATATATATATATCTCATAGTGTAACTAATGTCTGTTCTGGCCTATATAACTTATAAAACCAAATCCAGAGTATGTCAGACACTATCTTTCTTTCTAGTAAAATATCCTAAAGATGGCTTTCTGGATTTTTCCTAGTGTAAATTGATTATACCAATAATAATGTGGTCATCATAATTTTAATATTTGGGCCTTGCCTACTGAACTGTTATTTTAACTTCATATCCTCTCATTTACAACCAATTCATCCTCCAGTGGGGTTACAACAATCCAGTCTGATACACCTGAGTCCCCTTGACCATCCTCGTGAACCTGAAAGCAAGAAAGGATGGGGACCCTAAGCCCCTCTATGCCCCTTTCTCAGCCTGAAGTAGCCAGGACAACTGTCATCCTCTCTCCTAAAAGATTTTAGGTCCCTAACTCTTGAGGGGGGAGTGTTAGGTAGCTAACTTAGCTATTAGCAGGCAATACCATAGAAAAGGGGATTTAAAATGGCTCCTGCCTTTCCACCATGATGATTGAAGCCACACGTGTCTCTGAGGACATTGGAAGGACATTTGCAAATGGGTCCCACGCCCTATCCAAGCCTCTGAAGAATTTCTTCTTTAGCCTGGGGTTTCTATGAGGGGCAGGCTTTGACTTGCCTGGGGAAATACAGTATTTCTCATAATTAAAGGCTATCAACTGAGCTTGTCCTTTTGCCTGTAACCACTTTCCCTGGGCCTTTTGAGTTTTTATTTTACCCATGTTGAAAATCCCACAAGCAAAACTTAAAGACAATTGCTTAGTTATCTATAAGCACACATGTATACAATACATACATGTTTCCTGTGTTTACTTATATATTTAAAAGAAGAACAAAAGAGAAAAACCGGGCTACTTAACTTTGAGACTTTGAGGTCCTCTTTTGAGACTCTGGACATGGGGGTGCAGGACTGATTAGCTCAGCAATGTTAGGTGAATAAAGCATTGGTCTCCTGACTTATCATAAGTCTTGAAAGAAGGAGCCGTCTCCTATTTAAGGCAGTTTTGCCTTATTAGCTAGAAGTATCATGTCTGAGCTAAGCCTGTATTGTTTACATAAATCTGGATTGTCTCAGGGCAAAGGAAGCCTGGACATAAGTAAACGGTCAAAGGTGTCTAATTGGAAAATCTTCATTAAAGTCCATAAAGGGGATCAACACCCTGGAGACTTAGGCAATCTTGGGGCGGGGGTGGGGTGGGGTGGGGGTATTAACCATCCCTTAAGATAAATATTCGAGCTGGGCATGGTGGCGCTCGTCTGTAATCCCAGCGGCTTGGGAGGCGGAGCCAGGAGGATTGCAAGTTCGAGACTAGAGGAAGTCTATGTAACTTAGTGAGACCCTGTCTCAGGAAGTAAGGAAAAAAAATAAAAGGGCTGGGGGTGCAACTCAGTGGTCCAGCACTTGCAAAGCGTGCAGGTGTGAGGCCCTGCGATCAACTCCCAGGACCACAAAAAAAAAAAAAAAAAAAAAAGATAAATATTCAAAAAGGACTTAGTTAATATTTTCATATCTTGATGGAGTTTTTTGATCCCCTAGTCTGTATTGGGGCTGGGATTTAGCTCAGTTGGTAGAGCGCCGCTCTGCAGTCTCTAAGATTCCCAGCACCACAAAAACAGGAGAAGGACGTGGCAACCCACTCACGAGGCAATCCCGAAACAGTCAGCCATTGAAAACCCTAGGAGAGTCACTATGAGCCGGACGGCGACGGCACCTAACAACAACAACAAGTCTGTATTGGGTTACACAGTGGTGGAAAAGAGAAAAGCCCATATCTAAGAGGTGAGTTATTAGGAACCAAGGGAGAATTACCCATCTGGCAGAGAGAATAGAGAGTATGTCCCTTAGTGATTAAGGCATCCCATTAATCACTCAGGGGCCAGGGAGTCACCATGCCTGATTCTGAAAAGCTACTCAAGGGCAAGCTAGAGAAAACCACTTAGTTGGCAGAAACTGAACAACCCACTTAGTGGAAGCTGAGCATCCCCACGTGGCAGGAGTCAAAGTATGACATCCTCCTAGGAAGGCAAGATTGGTTCAAATGTGGGCCAGCAGATGCCTCAGGGGGAGGCAAGCCACTCCCAGCATCCAAAAGGCCCCGTTCACCCGGCATTTTCCCAGACCAGCCCCCAGGTCAGCTTTGGATGTTTCTGGGTCTGGCCCATGACCCAGTCGATATATATTCATAGCCCGTGCCTCACATCCGCATCAGCTGGGCTTCCGGTTCTTCAAAGCAGTTTGCCTTCAACCCTCCAGGCCTGATTCTGATCTCCTCAGAGAGCTCAGTCAGAGCAGAAGGCTTGAGAGCCCTGGGTGGCTGGAAAAGGGCTGTAGAGTGCTGCCCCACCACTAAAGGGCAGTGTGGTATTAAAATCCTACAGGAAGTTAGCAACTAGGAGGAACTTCTTGTTAGGTGTGCTGGAGTGGAGTCCAATTCATAGTGACCCACTGTACAGCGTAATGAAACACTCCCTGATTCTGTGCCAGGCACACGATCTTATTTATGTTTAAGCCCATTGTTGCAGACACTGTATCAATCCACCTGGCAGAGGGTTTTCCTTTTTTTTCCTTGCTTCTTATGTATTTTGGACATATAGTCAGGAGGGACCAATCCCTGGAGAAAGACATCATGTTTGGGAGAGTGTTAGGAGGAACTAGTGAGCCTTTTAAGGGGGCAAAGATGCTCTCAATGGCTCTGTCATTAAGCCTCCAGAAACAGGAGAGCCAACGAAGATCATCAGGCAGGGCTTCCCAAGATGAGCCTGGAAAGAACAAGTGGAACAGTCACAGCTTGGGAAGATTTCCTTACTGTGGCAAAAGGCCCCGTCAGCTCTTGGTCCCAAGTTTAAAACATCACAGCAGGCGTAATGAAACCACTGAGAGAGACTCAGTCACATAGGCTAGGGAGAGACCAGTGCTGCCTAGCTTTTCATTTAAATAGGTTGGCGTCTGATAGAAGGCCCCAGAGATGGCCGAAAGCGGGCTCACACCTGGATCCCAGAGCCTCCCATTTGCAAGAGTAACCCAGGTGACCTGTTCTTGGGAATGCAGGAGGATGAGGGTAGGAAGAGAAATCACGCTACTACAGGGGCAGTGGGGCATCGAATAAGCAAAATTGAGCAGGTGGTATTTAGAGTGAGGCTCTCTCAGATGGTGGGATATCTGACTACTTCCCACGGAATTATGCATCTGGGGACCACTCCTGCAGAGTGACCAGGATCTCATTAAAGTGCAGATTTAGCAAACCCTGCCCTGGATGAGAATCTCTACAACCCATGCACAGGAATTGGGACTTTTAACAAGTGGGACAGGTTTTGCAAGTGACCCTGTTTTGTCAGAGTGAAGTTTATATATAACCAGCTCTCAGAAACAATAATAAAAATCGAACATGAAGCCTTCTGCAGAAGAAATAGCTAAACCAATCAGGGAAAGGGGTGGTAAATAAAGAGGAAGGACTAAGAGAAAAAGCAGCAGAGAAGGCAAGATTTGGGGGTGGAGGGGGAGAGACAGGAAAGGGAAGAAGCACCGCTGAGCAGCTGTCTTAGGACTTCAGAGAGACGGAAATGCGGAGACCATCTGTAGCACGCTGTGGCTCCCTGACGGGGTCCTGCTTTGACGCCACCTCCTCAGGAGACAAGATGCTTGCACTAGTTCTGAAGCTTTGTTTGGGTGTTGGGCTGGTTCACTTGAGCATGAAATCACCCTAGGAGGGCTGCCAGGCGCCCATTATACTTGGCTACAGGCAGTTTTAATCAAAGGTGAGTGGGAGGCCGCTGTTGAAATGCTTTCCTGAAGACTCTGCAGAGGAAGAGGCCCCTGAAACGGAGCCATCCTGAAAGAGGCACTGGGGACACCCACCCGCAAGGGTCGCTATGGGCACGGGAGACAGAGGTGGGTGGGAGCAGTGGGCGTTTGCTCCAGTATGACCTCCCTCTTTCCTCCTAGTGTTTCAGAAGGTCAACTTCTCCCTGCTGAGGCTGTTTAGAGGCAAGGAGGGGCCGGAGTGAATGCTGTACCCAAGGGGTGGGGAGGAGAGGAATGGGGGTGGGGCAGAGGGATGCTTCTACTCTGGGTTTTAGCTTCTGTCCTCACACACCTAAAGTCAGAATACACCTTACCCTGAAAAGTTAACTCCCTTCTGACACCCGGCATTAGTTACGTTTGCACAGCTGTCTCCAAAATATCTGACAGAACAACTTCCGGGAGGAAGGGCTCGTTTTAGCTCACGGTTTCAGAGGTTTAGTCCATGGCCATTTGGCTCTATGGTCCTGGGCCTGTGGTGAGCAGGACGCTATGGGGGCAGGAGCACGTGGAAGGCGAGTCTGTTCACACCATGACGAACAGGAAGCAGAGACAAGCAAGGGACTGGCTACCAGGAATCATCCTCAAAGTCACCTCCCACAGGGACCTGCTTCCTCCAAACAGGCCATGGCTCCTAAGGTTTCCAGGACCTCCCAAAACAGCACCACCATGTGGGGACTAAAGCTCCAACATAGGAGCCTGTGGGGGACAGTCCATATTCAAACCACGATACACTTCCTCTTGATCCCCGGGAGGGGGTCATAATTGTAAAAAATACACAGCACCAGCCGGGCGTGGTGGCGCACGCCTGTAATCCCAGCGGCTCGGGAGGCAGAGGCAGGAGAATCTCAAGTTTGAGACCAGAGGCAGTCTGTGTAACTTAGACCCTATCTCAAAAAAGTAAGAAAATGGGCTGAGGGTGCAGCTCAGTGGTCCAGCAATTGTAGATCATGCAAGCGCAAGGCCCTGGGCTCAACCCCCAGTACCATAAAAAAAAAAAAAAAAAACAGCGCCCTTCTACTTAACCATCTTCTGTTTAACTATCTAACCTGCCCTAGTTCACCAAGCATCATTTCTTGAAGACTGCTAAACCTGGCTTGGGCTTTACGAAGCTAAAAGAACACCTGCTCCCAGCCCTGGATTCTATCAAGGTTTCTTTCCCGGACAGTCAATAGCAGGTGCCCAGCCTCAAACTGATCATGGGAGTTTCTCAGAAAGGGAAAAGAAATTCCACGTGAGCCAACTACATACAACTACAAGGTGCCCGGCACACGGCAGCCACTCGCTAGAGCTGACCTCACGATGTCATGAGAGAAGGCAGAGCTCCTTTCTCTCACCTGACCTGCACTATCCCGCCTTCCTCCCTCCACGGTAGGGCCCTGAGGCTGCTTTGGCTTTGCCCAGCGCCCCAGCACAGATGGCCACTTCTGCCATGCTGGACAGAATCAAGGACCCCGGTGAAGGTCAGGCAGGGGGATCCTCAAGGAGAACAACAGCCCAGCTCCAGCCTGGGGGAGACTAGGTGCCCGGGCGGGTAGCCAGAGGGCAGGTCCTGAGGAATGGGTTCCTGCGGCTGCCTTCTGTTCTCAGAGACCTCCACAGCCAGCCCTCCTCCTGCCTCACCTCCCACCAAACACCTCGCCCAGCTTCCCAGGGAGGAAATCCCTGGCCTGACCCCAGCCCAGCCCTGGTGACATTCCAGACTTGAGACAGGAAGTCAGCCAACAGCCACAGCCAGCCAATGAGCTGGCCCGGGGTTTGCCGGCCCTCCTTCAAGGGGCATCGGGGTAGAATTGGCCACTTCTCCTCTCCAGCAGAGAAACACCGATGCCTGGATTTTGCAGCAGCCTCCCTGGTCTCCCTGCCTCTATTCTGCTCCACACCCATCCCCAAACCTCCCCTGACCCCCAACTCCAAAACATATGGTCATCACAGCTACCACCAAGCCTGTTAGAACCAGCTGTTGGGACTCCACCCACTCTGCCTTCCTGGGGAGCCCCAGGGTCCCCTCCCTTCCCAGCCTCCTTCCCCCTCCCTGTTCCACCTGCTGGGCTCCCCCCTGTCCCCTGGAGCACCAGGCTGCTCCTGCCACAGGGCCTTTACACGAACCATCCCTGTGTCCAAGAGGAACATGTAGAGGTCCCCACAGTCCATCCTTATGTCCTGAAAGGGTTTTCTCAGACAGCACCCCAGATGCTGTGGTTTACCCTTGATCCAAATCACTGGACGCCCTGGCTTGTGCTCCTCCAGCCCTTCCAGTGACTTTACAAGCATCAATTCCTATATTAAGTCCTTTCTGCATAAAGTACCTACCGTGATGATTCTTGCTTCTAGAACTGAATTCTCACCAATTCAGAAAATGGGTGTTTCATCTAAAGAAATACACACATAAGCCCATATGAAACACTTTATTTCATATCACTGCCTCAAATTGCTTATCAATAAATAACGAGTTAGTTCCCAATGTTTAAACCAACTTGATGTTCAACTTGTTGATGCCATTGTCTTTGAGAGCTGCTAACAGAACACAATGGGAGAAGGGCCTGGCAATCCACTCCCAAGGCAATCTGGAAACAGCCAGCCATTGAAAACCCTATGAGGGTCACTATGACTTGGATACCGACTCAACGGCACCTAACAACAACAACAACATAACACAGTTAGAGCTTTCTGGGATCCTGAACAGTTAACTCTATGTTTGTATATAATATTGAAATGCAGAGCATTGATTTGTAGTAATCATAACCCACCCATTATCTCTCTCTATACTTTTTGAGAGAAAATGGTCCTTGAAACGATATTGCCTTCCAACTCCAATTCTTCCCTCTTTCCTTAGGATGAAGAACCCCAATCTTTAGCTAATGTCATTGCCACCCAACTAAGATTTATTATTGTTGTTGTTGTTGTTGTTGTTAGGTGCCGTCGAGTCGAGTCCAACTCATAGCGACCCTATGTACAGCAGATCGAAACACTTGCCGATTCTGTGCCAGGCAAATGATCTTATTTATGTTTAAGCCCATTGTTGCAGACACTGTGTCAATCCATCTGGTGGAGGGTTTTCCTCTTTTGCGTTGACCTGCCCTTAAAGCTAGGTATAGCAATTGCCTAAGTTTTGGCCAGTTAGATGTAAGAAAAAAATGTTTTGTGTAACTTTTTATAAAGTGTCTTTAGAAGGAGGGTGCAGACTCTTCTTTGCCCCATCCCCCTCCTTATTGGCTGGACTATAGGTGTGATGGTAGGAGCATCAACAGCTATTTGGAATCATGAGACAGCACACTAATCACAGCAGGGTAGAAGAGGACAAGCCTGTTCAACTTCAGAGCTATCACGTAGGCCTGGATTATATACTTCCAGATCTCTTTTACATAATTAAAAAAATCAGCTAGATGCCATGGTGTAGGCCTGTAATCCCACTGACACATGGTGGGGGCAGGACACTGAGGCAGGAGAATGGTGAATTTGGGGCCACAGGCTGTCTGTGCAACTTAGCAAGACCCTGTTTCAAAATAAAAAGTAAAAACGGGGCTAGAGTACCACTCAGTGGTACACCACCTGTCTAGCATGTGCAAGTCCCTGGGTTTGATACACCAGTACCAATAAAAATATCAGTCCTAAGCCGGGCGTGGTGGTGCATGCCTGTAATCCCAGCGGCTGGGGAGGCGGAGGCAGAAGGATCACAAGTTCAAGACCAGAGACAGTCAGTGTAATTTAGCGAGACCCTGTCTCAGAAAATAATAAAATCTACAAAATGGGTTAGGGGTGCAGCTCAGTGGTCCAGACCCTGGGTTCAACCCCTAGTACCGCAAAAAAAAAAAAAAAAAAAAAAAAAAAAAAAAAAAAAAAAAAAAAAATCAGTACTGACTTTTTGAAGTCACCGGTTGCTACTTTTGTTATTATATGCAGCCAAAACAACCTCTAATTAATACAAGAACACACAAATTCCTCTTCACATTATCCATGAGCTATTTCTCAGTTCCTAAAATCAAGTGCACTCTAAAAAGCCACCTAACTACCTTCAAAACATGCTGGTCTGGGTTTCGAATTAAAGGCACTAAGATTTTGCAGAAGGCAATTCATTGTGTGCAGCAGAAATGTTTGTAGGCCAGACGGATAACTTTAATTGCTTCGTCATCCTTTCAACCTCAAATCAAGGACCCAGTTCTGGGTTGAGTCAAAGGCAGGTGCTCAGCCCTAGCTGCTGAGCCCGTTAGGACTGAGTTACTCATTCAAAGCAGCTGTGTTTCCCTCTGACCAGGACTTCTGTGGCTGATCCTGCAACTGCAGCCCCACCCTCGGGGTGCAGCCTGCCCTGCAGCTCTCAGTTCTGGGGCCCACAGACCAGAGGATTAAAACATCCGGCAAATGCAGACACCAAAAAGCACCTGACTTAGAGAAGAGAAAAACACCCCACACATCTCTCCCAAGCCTATGAGTGTCAGGATTGGCATCACGTGAAGACTCATCGGCAATAAATGAGTAAGGACTGTTTCCCTTGCTTTGCCATTGGGCCTATTAAAATGTCCAGCACGTTTCCCTTCTTGGTATATCATAGAGGAACTTATAAGAATGACAGGTCAGAGAAAGAAAAGGGAAATCATGGCAATGGCCCTGGAGGAAATGCCATTCAAGATCACAGGGCAAAGGGGTGCAGATTCAAAAATAGCAACTGGAGCTGGGCGCGGTGGCACACGCCTGTAATCCCCGCAACTCAGGAGGCCGAGGCAGGAGGATCCTAAGTTCGAGACCAGAGGCAGTCTGTGTAACTTAGCGAGACTCTGTCTCAAAAAAGTAAAAAAATGGGCTGAGGGTGCAGCTCAGTGGTCCAGCACTTGCAGAGCATGCAAGCACGAGGCCCTGGGTTCAACCCCCAGTACCACCACCCCCCCAAAAAAAATAGCACCCAGAGTTGGGATGGTGTCCTCCATGAGGAAGAAGCAAGCGTTCTTGACTATAATGGTGGTCCAAGTCCCAGCCAGAATCCTACATTTAAATGAATCCACAAAGGGCAGAGATCTCGGTGGCCAGCAAATTGCCCAGTAAGTGTTGGCAGCCATCAAGGCCAGAGTGAGCAGAATCCCATCTCCAACACAAGCTGTGCGTCAAACACCAGCCAGCGTAGCAGCGGGGGGCTGTTGGTGAGCGATTCCCACAATCCCTGGCAAACCATGCCCAGGCCACAGTACAAGGCAATGCACAGCAAATGATGGCAAAGCAGAGGGTATGGGACCTATTTCCTTAGTTTCAGATTCTGTGGCGTGATTGCAATGATGACCACGGTCATGAACGTGGCAAAGGACAAAGCCACCACATACACCGAGGCCTTCACCGTTGCTTCTACCCTCAGCCACTCTGACACGCCACTGTGCTCCGAAGACAGATTCACGGTCTTCAGGGCTGGCTTGGCTCCTGGAAGAGAGAAGGACAAGAGTGGGTGAATCTGGCTGAAGCTTCATGTGCGGGTTCCAGCTCGCTAATCTGTGTAGAGTCTCCAGGAAGAGATGGCATGTTCTTCAGGATGGAGGATGACAATTTTAGATAGTACTGATCCGGATTAAAGGAACCGGAAAATCATCCAGGGTCTTTGCCCAGGAAAGGGGCATCTATGCACGCTAGGCAAAAGGAAGGCTTGAAAGATGTGTTTGCAGTCCTCAGCAAACTGCTCAAATTCAGGTCAAGGTTCTAACGCTATGCATCCTGTTCTATCTTTGACTGTGAGAACGTCTTCAATTAGGAGCATAAAGCATAGCATTATAAAGTCCAACGATTGACCACTAAGCTCGTACTAACACAGACATGCAAAGGTCTTGGAAGAAGTTAGGACAAGACCTGTGAGGAAGGTAGGGGAAGTCATCAACTCAGAACCTGGAATTTATTTAGGATCATGCGCTTGAAAGAGAGCCTAGTGATAATCCTGGCCATCATGAGTGACATTTACTGGATACTTTCTAGGGATCGCAAACTCTGGTCCACATATTCCTCTCTTCTCCTAGGTATGTTTTTCTTCTCACCAAGTAGTTACATTATGCATGTCTCACAAATGACAAAACTAAAACTCAGAAAGGCTCAGTGGTTTAGTTTGGATCATAAATGTCCCCAAAGGCTCCCATGTTAAAGGCTTAGTCCCCAGCATGGAGCTCTTGGGAAATGGTGGAACCTTTAAGAGGTAGGGCCCAGTGAGAGGTCTTTAGGTCATTGGGGTTGCACCCTTGAAGGGAATTGTAGGAGCCTCAGGACCCTCCACACTCTCTTTTGCTGCCTGGCCATGAGATGAGTGGTTCTGTTCTGCCACATGCTTAGTCTACAATGTGCTGCCTTGCCATCGGCCTGGAAGGAATGGGGCCAAGAATCATCGACTAGAACCTCTAAAACTGTGAGTCAAAATAAGCTGTTTTCTTTTTATAAATTGGTTAGCGCAGGTATTTGTTATAGTAACCCAGCACTAACTATCACATCAAGTCACCTGCTCAGGGCTCATGGTTATTACACAGTGAAGACAGAATCTGGATCTTATAGCCTCACTCCAGAAACTACCCCTCAACCAGCATGAGGAAGCTGATGTCAAGCAAAGCCGAATGAATTCATTCTCCGAGTTCTCCTTTGATCAGTGTTGTTTGACCATCCAATGACCCCACTGGTAAGAATGTTGTTTCTGTTGTTAGGAAGCCAGAGGACCACACATGGAGGAAAATGCTGGGATCTCAGGATTGCCAGGGAATGTGACCACCAAGATGGCAGACATACAGACTAGCCTCTTAAAACCTTCCGAAGTAAGCGCAGTGATGAGTAGCATACTGTGTGGCAGCCTGGGGAACCCTCAATTTACAATACCATTGTTGTCACTGGGAAAGCCCATGGTAGAGATATCAAGTGTAGCCTGTCCACATCTACCCCTTCCAAGGCGATGAGCCCTGTGGCCCTTGCAGCCTTGCTCATTCCCACGACCCACAGCATCATGTCCCCATCTGTCAAAGTGGCCAGGCATCTTCCTCACACAAAATCATTGATTTCACTGCCCTGAGTCAATCTGAGTATCAATTAAAAATCTGATCCAAGGCACACAGAAAATGTGGTCCAAGAGGTCAATTACATGACCTGCCAGTCAGGTTGTGTCATGAGTGAGGAGACAGAGACAGAGAAAGGTAGAAGAGGAGCAGAGGTAAGAGATGACACAAAGCCCCTGAAAGGCCACCAACCTCCTGCAAGACAAAAAGAACAAACAACCTTCTCTCCTGAGTTTCTGACTCCATTGAGATGCCCTGCATTTTCTGTTCTTCAATTCTAAAATTATAACACACTTCTATATTACTTGAACTAGCTTATGTGGGTTTCCATTCCTTATTCTGTCCTCCAGACTTCAAAATATATATAATGGGCTCTGAGGAGGCACAGTTTAAGTCATATCACAGTGGAAATGCCACTATCCCAACTTATTAGGTATGTTAAGTGTCAGGGCTCCTTATGAAATACCTCACTCTAGACATAGTTCTTATTTCCTAGTTATTTCATTGACACACTTTCTGGGAAATTTTCCATGTTCCGATGGCTCTTTTGGTGATATTGTCATGCTTTTGAACACCAGACATTTTCTCTTCTCTACAGCACTACCAAGAGGAATAGAAATTGCAATAGTCAGTGTTATCATTGATGTCATTGATCATCAAGCTTTCTTTTAACGGCAGATTTTTCAGTCAAAATTTTACTCTAGTCCTGAGATGTAGCTCAGCCGTAAGAATGGTGCTCACTTAACATGCACAAGGCCCTGGGGTTGGCCTCATTACTACAAAAAATTTAAAGAAAGAAGAAAAAGAGAGAGAGAGAGAGAAAGGAAGGAAGGAAAGAAGGAAGGAAGGAAAGAAGGAAGAAAGAAGAAGTGGAAGACAAGAAAAAAATTTACACAAGAACCCCTCTATAGCTGGCGCAGTGGCGCACACCTGTAATCCCAGTGGCTTGGGAGGTAGAGGCAGGAGGATCACAAGTTCGAGACTAGAGGCAGTCTGCGTAACTTAGCAAGACCCTGTCTCAAAAAGTTAAAAAAAAAAAAAAAAAAAAAAAGGGCTGGGGGCGCAGCTCAGTGGTCCAGCACTTGCAAAGCATATAAGTGCGAAGCCCTGGCTTCAATCCCCAGCACCACAAAAAAAAAAAAAAAAACTCTACTGATATATTTTTAATAAACATTTTTTTTCTCTGTACTAGGGAATTGAACTCAGGGCCTCATATGTGCTTTTGCAAGCACTTTACCACTGAGCCACACCACCAGCTAGAACCCCTCAATATTAAACAAAAATATATTCATCTGGTCTTACCAAAAGCTTCCTCCTTGACTGGGTGAGGAGTACTATAATCCTAACACTTGGGAGGCTGAGGCAGTAGGATCACAAGTTCAAGGCCAGCCTGAGCAACACAGCAGCCTAGCCAGGAAAAAAAAAATTTCCTCCTTCACTTCTCACTCCCAAAGCACCCCATAACTGTCCCTAGGGTACCACCATAGAAATGGAAGGCCCCCCCAAAAGACCCATAAGTTAGATCACGCACACTATCCTGGACTTGGAAAATAATAGGAACCCGACCCTATGCCTAGATCTGCTGTAATAAGGACTAGGACGTTAGCTATTGAGGTCACTTTGCTTCTCTGGCCCTTGGTTCCTGACATCACAGCTGTGCAGCATCACCAGGCCCCACATCCTTTCTCTAAATCTCCAGAGTCGTCCTCACACCCTCCAGGGCCGACTGTGAACTTGCCCCCAGGGTATGGGGATTTGCACCCTATTCCTAAAAGCAATCACTGCCCCCCACCCCAATCTCTCATGTTATTTTGCTGTCCCTGCGCCTTGTCTCACTGATCCAAACAGAATTCCCAGCTCCCCAGGACAGAGCCGCCTTGTCCTGTCAGGCCCCTGCCCAGACCTGACAACCAGTCTCTGAGCCACAGACACAGCGCGGCCATGGTAGTGACGGCCTCCCTGTCAGCCAGGGCCTCCCAACCGCACACGTGCCTGGGCTCGCTGTTCCCAGCCTTGGCCCTGCTCATGGGCTACCTCCCCCACCACTCAGTCTTCCTCCCACCCTCCTTCTGCCAGGATCCCAATCATGGCCTGTAACATCCCTGCCTCATTCCTCACTCCTGCCTGCACCTGCGTGGAACGCACCACGCCCGCACACACCTGCCATACTCCAGGTGGGACCTGCCCACAGCCACGACAGGGACTTAACTAGCTGTGTTCCAAGACTCAAAACCTTACGCACAGCACAGGGTAACTTTCACTTAGCTCCCTCTAAAGTGAAATTCTAGAAGCTGAATTACTGCAGCTGCAGCCATCCTAGGGCTGGCCTGCCAAAATCCCCTCCTTTGGATCCAAGATGATTTCAGGGAATGATTACTACTAAGACCAAGCAAGCACTAGTTTCTTTACTTTTCTAATGTGTTTAAAACATTAATCCACATGACACACTGTTTTCATTCATTGATCTCCACCAACCTTTATTGGACATTGAAACACACAATGCATAATCCTAAGCAGTGAGGTTAGAAGGTGGTAAAACGGTCGCTGACATACAGAAACTTACTGATCAGTGGATGATGCAAAAAAATTCAATTAAATGACGATAACCAAAAATATCATGTCTAGTTTTACTGCCAGTTTGTCGTGCTGTGGGGGCTTGTGTGTTGCTGTGAGGCTGAAGGCTATGCCACTGGTATCTCAGAAACCAGCAGGACCACCCATGGTGGACAGGTTTCAGCTGAGCTTCCAGACTAAGACAGACTAGGGAGAAGGACCCAGCAGCCCATTCCCAAAACAATTAGCCATTGAAAACTGTATGAATAGCAGAAAAGCCCTGTCAAATATAGTGCCAGATAATGAGCTCCCCCAGGCTGTAAAGCATTTAAGAAATGACTGGGAAGAGTTGCCTCCTCAAAGTAGAGTCAACCTTAATGACCAGAATGGAGTAAAACCCCTGGGACCTCCTTTTGCTGATGTGGCACCACTCAAAATGAGAAGAAAAGAAACACAGTGGCTGCAACAATGGGCTGAAACATAAAAAGATCATGTGCATGGCAGTGTTGGGTAGTGTTTTGTTCTGGGTCACTATGAGTCAGGTCCAATTCAATGGCACCTAACAACAACAAAGTTTTACTAATTTATTAAATGAGTAAGAATGGCGGACATGCTATGGGAGGGTTGTACAGAAATAAAAGCAATCACTGTGGTCTGCTGCAGTCAGAGGAGGCTTCCTGGAGGAAAGGAAACTTGAATTTGGCTTTTTAAGGGGAGAAACTAGCGCAAAGCAGGGGCAGGAGTGAGATGGAGAGGGAAGAAAAGCAATGTAGGTTTCAGGCAAACGAACACAGCTGGGGCGAGGTGGAATCACACTCGGGACTTCCAGGGGACAATGAGTCCATGGGTTTTGTTGGAGTGACTGGCTTGTTTATGGCACTCAGGACCAGATTGGAAAGGTGTCCACATATTCCAGAGGTTATGATCCATTTCACAAGCCAGAAGGAGGGTGGCATGATTAAAATGAGGAGCAGCACATGCCAGCAGTAAAGAGCAAAGACAGGATGCCTCTACCTCCCCGTGCGGGCTGGTCATTTGATATGAGCCCTGTCTGCAGAGTAGGGAGCCTCACAAGGGGGAAATTTGTGCAGTGGAGCCATCACTACCAGAGCAAGTGACTTAGGATACTTTTTGTGCATGCAAAATCTCTGGGAGGGCTTGAAATCTGCAAAATCAGTGAGGGCCCATTGTATCGCCCTTCATTTACTTAAAAGACCCCAGGAAGATTAGTCATTTCTTTAGGGTCATACATACAGAAAGAATCTCTAAGTCTCCAAGTTCACATTCATTCTCAGAGGTACATTTGCTTATTAAGAACTCATAGCAAGTCAGGTGTGGTGGCGCACACCTGTCACCCCAGCAACATGGGAGGCTGAGGCAGGAGGATCGGGAATTTGAGGCCAGAGGCATCCTATGTAACTTAGTGAGACCTTACCTCAAAATAAAATGTGGGGGCTGGGCACAGTGGCGCACGCCTGTAATCCCAGCGGCTTGGGAGGCGGAGGCAGGAGGATCACAAGTTTGAGACCAGAGGCAGTCTGTGTAACTTAGCGAGACTTTGTCTCAAAAAGTAAAAAAATGGGCTGAGGGTGCAGCTCAGTGGTCCAGCACTTGCAGAGCATGCAAGTGCGAGGCCCTGGGTTTAATCCCCAGTACTGCAAAATTAATTAATTAATTAATTAATTAATTAAAATATGGGCTTGGGGTGCAGCCCAGTGATAGAGTACTCGCAAGTATGTGTGAAGCCCTAGGTTCAACTCCAAAGTACCATCCAAAAAACAGAAGAGCTGTGGCAACCAAACCCATAATAGCCCCATCTCTACATATTCACTCCACTTAGCAACAGTTCTTAGAGCCTTATTCTCTTCTGAAATTCTGAACTGGGGAACATCTGCTTCCTTCTATCCCAAAATGTTACTTCAGCTTCGAGTTTGAAATAAGACATTGGAGCCAAGAGATCCCAACAAAGACGTACCTTATTTCTACAAGTATCCTGACAAAATCAGAATCCGCCACCACCATTCTGCCAAAGTCCTGTGGGAGGCAGATGCGAAACACAAGGCTTCTTTCTAAAAGGCTTACTCAGTGCAAAGCTGAGGGCGTCACACTTCCCTTGAGGAGAGAGAGATGCCAGGCACAGGTATGACTAGGCCACAAATGAAAACTGAACTCTAGCCAACATGGTGGTGCATGCCTGGAATTTAGGCACTCAGGAGGCGGAAACAGGAAGATCACAAGTTTGCAGCCAGCCTCACTACACAGGGAGGTCCAGGGCAGCCTGCACTATATGGCAAGACTCTGCCTTAAAAAAAAAAAAAAAAAGTAAGAGCCAGGTGCGGTGGCACACGCCTGTAATCCCAGTGGCTGGGGAGGCGGAGGCAGGAGGATCGCAAGTTCGAGACCAGAGGTAGTCTGCATAACTTAGTGAGACCCTGTCTCAAAAAAGTAAAAAAAAAAAAAAAAAAATGGGCTGAGGGTGCAGCTCAGTGGTCCAGCACTTGCAGAGCATGCAAGTGCGAGGCCCTGGGTTCAACCCCCAGTACCACACACACAAAAAAGCAAACAAACCAAAACACCCACAAAACTCTAACCAGCAACCTGCAGCCGCCCACAGCCCAGGAAACCAACCCATCAGTGACAGTGACCAGCCCAGCTTGCTATAAGGTAGACTTGAGGAATTGAGATTGCTGTCTCTAGTAACAATCCAGGAATCCAGACAGTATGCCTTGAAATAATTGGCCCCAAATAGCCAGGACTTGATGCACACCTGACCACCTTCTTTATTTTTCCCAAGCTTCCAACCTGGGACCAATCAGAAAAAACCTAGTGTGTTCCCTAACCAATCACGTAGGCTGCTCCACTTCTAGTTAGCTTGCTTACACTCCTCCAAGGCCAGCACCCTCCATTGGGTACAGCTGAAGGCTGCCCTTTTCTCCATTCTAAAGCTTTCTCACCCTTCTGCCTGCCCTGAGTCTCTGCCAAAAGGCTAGCCTTGCTTGAACAGCCTTTGCCTGTCCTCATTTGTTGTGTTGTTAGGTGCCGTCGAGTCAGTATCTGACTCATAGCCATCCTCATAAGGTTTTCAATGGCTGGCTGTTTCAGGATTGCCTTGGGAGTGGATTGCCATGTCCTTCTCCCATTTTTGCGGTGCTGGGAATTGAACTCAGGACCTCAGAGACTGCAGCGCAGCGCTCTACCAATTGAGCTAAATCTCAGCCCTGTCCTCATTTAGTTGGTCTTTATTTCGTTCTACATTGGTAGGAAAAGCTGATGCTCATGGCTCCCCAAAAGGATACATGCTGAGTCATGTCTCTAGGACACAAATCAACTGTTCGCATCTGTACTACCTCCCCATCCTGTGCCCTCCTGACCAGCAGCAGGGACCCACCAGGGCGTTTGGGCAGAGCGACACAGATCCCGTTCACGGAGGACTGCCACTACCTTGGTTTCATCGTGGGCTCTGAGCCAATGAGCTGGGATGGTTTCCCACTTGTCACCTCTCTGAGGTTCCACAAGACAACCATTCCTAAGCAGATCCCCTCCCTCAGGTGAACTGCAGCGGGGGGCAGGGGCTGGACTGGAAGGGGGCATAAGAGCAAGGGTGGTGGCATGTACATAGGGTGATAGTGTTGTACCCAGTGGCTTGATCCCAGAAAAATACTCCAAGACACAAACAAACAGATTTGGAGCAGAAAAGTTTATTTAGACCAGCCAGCCGGCTACTTTCAGTCCCAGGAGTGGACTTTCAGAAAGCAGCAGCCAACTCACATTGGTTAGGGGCTTTATAGGGTAGGGGCAGGCTGGGATTTAGCTCAGTTGGTACAGCGCTGCGCTGCCCGTCCCAGGTCCCGAGTTCAATTCCCAGCACCGCAAAAATGAGAGAAGGACCTGGCAACCCACTCCCTAAGGCAATCCCGAAACAGTCTGCCATTGAAAACCCTATGAGAGTCGCTATGAGCTGGATACCGACTCGACGGCACCTAACAACAACAACAACAACAGGGTAGGGGCAGAGAAGCAAGGCTACAGAAGCAAGAATTCTTTAGCAGTTAAGGGAGGGGGTACAGAGTAATTTTTCATTTCTCAGAAATCAGCCTTACTCACAAGAATTCCAGTCATCAGCTCTCTGGCTAGTTTATCATGTATGACCTTCTTTGTGACATAGTTTCCCTTATTAAAGGACCTTGAGGTCTGGCTGGGGCCAGTCTGCAAAGCGCCAGTGGGATCAAGCCTTTTTCTGTAAACTTTTTCTGTTTCCACAATAGATCCCATGTGCTATTTCCTGAGGCCATTGAAGGAAGTGCTGGTTTCTTTAACCCACATGACAAGCCTATTAAATCAATCCCATCATTATTCCCATTTTCAGAAAAGAAAACTGAGGAACAGAAGGAAGTAATTTGGCCAAGGATAATCAGCTCATGATAGTGACTGGAGCATTCGGACCAGGCAGTCCATCTCCAGGGCCAGGTGGCCCCCGTCACAGATGGTCCACGTGCAATCGCTGAGTGCCCCCACAAGGCCTCTCACCTCGTCCTCCCAACAGGCCACAGAGGCAGGGGGTGGAGGGACAGGCGGTGTTCTCATCCCTGTGTCATGAGAGGAGGCAACAGGGGACCGAAGGGAGTTGCTGGTTCCCAGTGAAGCATACCTTCATACCCAACCCTTCTGGTTTCTGAGACCAAATTTTGTTATTGTTGTTTGTTTAGTCTGTTCCCAACAGCACCATAGTTAGGTATGCAAAATGCTCCCTTTAAAAAGAAGAAGATGAAGAAGATAAAGAGGAGAGGGAAGAGGAGGAGGAGGAGAAAGAAAGAAAAGAAAAGCCAGGCGTGGTGGCACACACCCATAATTCCAGCGCTCAGGAGGCTGAGGCAGGAGGATCAAAAGTTCAAGGCCAGCCTGGGCTACACGGTAAATAAACAAAACAACTGAGAGATTCAGTAGGTGTTATAGACTGAATTAATGACTCCACGCCATTTGTAGGTTGAAGTCCTAATCCCTAGGAACTCAGAATGTGGTCGTATTTAGAGACAGAGTCTTCAATTCTTTGACCACCAATTTCAAACCAAAATACATGACAGTAGGTATTATATGGGCTGGGATTTAGCTCAGTTGGTAGAGCGCTGCGCTGCAGTCTCTGAGGTCCCGAGTTCAATTCCCAGCACCGCAAAAATGGGAGAAGGGCCTGGCAATCCACTCCCAAAGCAATCCCGAAACTGTCTGCCATTGAAAACCCTGTGAGGGTCGCTATGAGTCAAATATTGACTCGACGGCACCTAACGACAACAAGGTATTGTATTTCCAAAAATTCTTCACTACACAGAATCAAGCAAGAACATAATGAGCAAAATAATTGGAACGCATGAGTTTGTAAAATGCCTTTTTCCACTACTTTCCTGATTTTCTGTCAAATTGATACACACTTACTTTTTGATATGTGTCCCGATGGTAGTCAAAGGGTTAAAGAGGCGATTAAGGTAAAATGAAGCTATCAGTGGGCCCTGGTCCAATCTGACTGAAGAAGAGAGTAGGACATAGAGACAGGGACACCAGGGATACCCATCCAGACAGAAGACACCATGGGAAGAGACAGCAGACAGGCTTCTGCCAGCCACGGGGAGGCGCTTCAGAGGAAACCAGCCTGGGGACACCCCAGGCTTGCACTTCTAGCCCCGAACAGTGAGAAGTGTGTACGCCCCCCAGTCTGCTATCTCTTGTTACAGCACCCCAAGCACCCTAACCCCAGCAGGAAAAAGCAGCTGCCAGCTGCCATCTATTTCCAGGTGGCTGAGAAGGGCTTCCCATGGGGCCCCTAGGCTCTTCCCAGAATCCTCACTGGGGGATTTCCGAAAGAGGAAAGGCCTCTGATCTCTGAGATGGAGGACGGCCTTTTCGTCTTGGGTGCTTGAAATCAGTGGGGCAGTGTCTACCACCAAAGTCAGGGCCAGAATCTGAATCATCACCCATGGGTAGAACCCCGGAGCAGAGAGGGAAGTGCAGAAATGGTTTTGCGTGCTCAGTGGCTGCTGGCAGAAGGCCGGTGAGGAGAAGGGGTAGGTCCTCGTGGCTCTGACAGCCTCCCAGGAGGACAAGGCCTTCTCTTCTCCCACCATAAGCTTGACCTCTTTGCTCTAGGCAGGTTTCGCTCTGAACAGTTCTGTTCTGTGCACTCATTTCTTTGGTATTTTAAAAACCACTCCAGGCTGTGAAGCTTCAGCAATCTTCTCTGTTATTCTCCTCAAAGGCAACAGGAAGGAAGGGAGGGAGCCAGGGTTTACTGCTGCAGGCACTCAACATCGAGAATAAGCACTTCCTGAATATTAGCTGTGAGTGTTAACCATCCAGAGACAGCTCACAGAGGTCATGTGGAGGACTGGGGATGTCACAAAGCCTCCCTAGGTGTAGCCAGTGGCTTCGAAAGACAGAAAAATTACATGGTGCAACTTAGCAAGACTCTGTCTCAAAAAAGAAAAGAAGCCGGTGCGGTGGCGCACGCCTGTAATCCCAGTGGCTTGGGAGGCAGAGGCAGGCGGATCACAAGTTCGAGACCAGAGGCAGTCTGCGTAATCAAGGCCCTCTCTCAAAAAGTAAAAAACAGATGGGCTGAGGGTGCAACTCAGTGGTCCAGCACTTGCAAAGCATGCAAGCGCAAGACCCTGGGTTCAAACCCCAGTACCACAAAAAAAAGAAAAGAAAAGAGAGAAGAAAGAAAAAAGAAGGAAAGAAAGAGAAAAAGAAAAGAAAAGAAGGATGGAGGGAAGGAGGAAGGAAGGAAGGAAGGAAATGAAGGGCAGGCAGAAATTATGGTACGTTGACCAAAATAAAATAGTCATTTGGTCCTACTTGGATGGATCTCTCTGCATTGTCTGCATTGCATAGGACTAGCAAAGGAACAAAAGCAGCAGGGCCAATAGAGAAATATTTATTCAATCAATTGGTGAATTTCAGCTACCTAAGTGCTACCAGCATGGATTTAAGTGCTAGAGTAATCACAGTGACCAAGTCTTTGACATCGTGGGGTTTATGAAATCCTAAATCCTGTAAATTATCTGGGAGGCAGTAAACATATGGCCTTTCTCTTTTCCTCCTACCTCCTCAAATGTCAAAGATCAACATGATGTCAGTAAACCACAGAGAGCAAACAGCAGTCTATACACTGCTGGCCATAATACAATGCCAATATTGTTGTTGTTGTTGTTGTTAATTGCCGTTGAGTTGGTATGTGACTCATAGCGACCCTCATAGGGTTTTCAATGGCTGACTGTTTTGGGATTGCCTTGGGAGTGGATTGCCAGGTCCTTCTCCCATTTTTGCGGTGCTGGGAATTGAACTTGGGACCTCAGAGACTGCAGCGCAGTGCTCTACCAACTAAGCTAAATCCCAGCCCCGTGCCAATATTACTTTCCATAATCTGGGAGGATTTTGCCTTTGTTCTGTTGGTTTGTATCTGTTGGGTTCATTCTGTAGCATTTACTTCAAAATATATTGAAGTTATTGTTGTTGTTGTTGTTAGATGCCATCGAGTCGGTTTCCGACTCATAGCGACCCTCATAGGGTTTTCAATGGCAGACTGTTTCGGGATTGCCTTGGGAGT